>CM045738.1:51437296-51444796 GCA_024760905.1 Plotosus lineatus
CCCTGTCTCTTAGTTTGACACTCCGTCCCATAGACTTTTTCTTTTAGACACAAGTAGTCTCACATATATTATTTGATTTTTCTGAAAAAAACTCAAAAACACTTTCTAATGCATGCTGGAAACATTGCATTATATCTTCTTCTATCCTTTTGGCTTTTTCCCTTTCTCAGGGGTCGCCACAGCGAATCATCTGATTCGCACATTTGATTTGGCATAGGTTTTTACGTCGGATGCCCTTCCTGTTACAACCCTTTTAACAAGCGACAGAAACACGCTGATGGCTTGGCAGCCCACTCTTTACGAAAGTAAGCAATGGTTATTTTACATGCCTCTCACCATAGACAGTGAGAGGCATGGCCAGGCTTTGATAACCCAGTTAGCCGCACTGGGGGGGACAGTGACAACCTTGTGGAGATTTGAACCCCCAACCTTAGGATCAGCGATCCTGCGCCCTAACCACTTGACCACCACTGCCCTAAACATTGCATTATATATTAATCAAAATAATATCTCTGACAGTCAACAGTGCGGTTGTGCTGATTATGGCGGCGGTCCTCAGACGTCTTTGTTCTTGCTGTGATGCACCTGTATAATACTCTGCGAAAGGGTTTGATTGATAGATCCTGACGTCTGAATAATTTCACTTTTAAACCACCTGTGAATGAAAAAGTATGTGAACCTCTAAGATTAGCAGTTAGTTTAAAAGTGAAATTATTCAGATGTCAGGATCTATCAATCAAACCATCAGGATTTTGTAAATTTCTCACTGAGAACATCATCACTATACCATACACAATACAATCCATAAAAGAAACACAGATATTATATTTTGGTCATTTATTTACTTGGGGGTCCTTTTCGGACTTGTATTGTGTATGGTACAGTGATGATGTTTTTGGTGAGAAATTTACAAAATCCTAAAGGTTTCACAAACTGTAGTTATTTTAAACATAACAGCTCACTGCATTTTTTTATTTAAAACAGAATTATGTTAAATGAAATAATCATTTTATTTATTTCCAATTATGCAATTACATTATATCCACACCCACTGGATGCCGAATGAGCAGTCACACATCCTGATAGGATAATCTCCCACTAAGATATCCGCTCATATATTCTTAGTAGCTGCATAATTGCAGAAAAAAGGAACAGCATGACGAGTCCATAATATGTTAAAAGAAAATTTGAAAATTTAATCAGCCAATGAGGGAAATGAGCTGCACGATTACAAAGTCAAAGTAATATATATATATATATATATATATATATATATATATATACATTTTTTAAAAAAGACAAGCTCAATGGTAAGGTGCTGGATTACTGATCCCAAGATTGAAGGTTCAAGTCCCACTATCACCAGATCATCACTGCTGTCACCACAGTGTAGCTAACTGTGTTATCAAAGGCCGGCCATGCCTCTCACTGTCTGTGGTGACTTTTTATGACTTTATACTGAGCAGGTGCATAGCTGTCAGCATGTTTCTACCGAGCAATGGCCTGACAAGCTGTTCAGGGTGCACTCTGCTCCTTCCCTGAGTTGGCTGTGGTGGGACCCTATTTTTTCACTATTTTAACTAATTTTCCCCACTGACTGTCATGTCAGGTTATAAAAATTATTTTCTGGACTCATGGAGCTGAACCCTGTCAGTCTTTCCAGTTTTACATGCTACCAGGTCAGTTCCTCTTAGTCCAGCATGTGAAAGTATCCCCTGGGCTGATTGGCTGATAAATGATGACACATCACATATTCATGGAGGGTGCCTGATTGTATTATGAGCCCGCGGCATGTGATTTGCCTTTCTCCTCTCGGTGGTGTCAGCAGGCCTGTGATTGATTGACACCGTCATGGGCTGCAGGGGCTATGTGGGTGGCCATGTTTTTTTCTGTAGTGTCAGATGAAAACACCGTTAAGCAAACAGATCACACACAAAACATCAGAGATTGTGTGTGACACACAAATAAAAGTGTCTTATAAAATACCAGAGTAACACATTACACTGACCTCCTTAGTCTGGAATTTGATGGTTTGTATTAATGTTAGTGAAAAAAAAATCTTAGTTTCTTTTTGGAATGTGTGTGTGTGTGTGTGTGTGTGTGAGAGAGAGAGAGAGAGAGAGAGAGAGAGAGAGAGAGAGAGGCTGCGGCTCGTTGATGTAGCTGTCATGGGAGAGTGGTCTTTAGTCCTGCAACCTTCCGGATGGAACCAGGGGGTGTTGAGATTTTCTCAAAAAGCCAAATAAACTGAGATTCCTCAACTACCGGACAGAGAGTGAAGAAATTGTCCAGCTTTGGCACAAAACCATCATTTGTTGAAAGTTTTTTTTGCACTGAAATGTTATTGCAAAATACAGAACATTCCCTGAAAATAAAGTAAGTACACTTTTTTCATTGTGGTATGATACACAAAAATATTAATCAAGTGAAACAATCAAATTCATTGTGCAGGTGAAGATGAGGATAAAAGTGAAGAAAATAAATGCATTCAAGCTGCAGAGTTTTATTAGTTCAGCTGCTAAGCTCAGTGTGCGTCAGTTTGTGTATGTACGTGCTAAATGTCTGATGTGTTACAGTGTGTGTGTGTGTGTGTGTGTGTGTGAGAGAGAGTGAGTAGCTCAGTGACATGAGAGACCCTCAGTAAGAATGAATCTTCCTGTTTTTATAAAGTCGTATGAAATAATAAATACATCCCGTGTATTTGTTGATTGATTTTTCCCCCCTCATTTGAACAATTCAACATCTTTATTGTTATGGTGGAGTAAAAGTGATATAGTTGAACAAAACAATAAGGAAAATGTATGTTTAAAGGCCTTATAGTGCTCTTCAGACATTGTAGTGCCCCACACTTTAAGCGTGAAAGAGAAAAGCAGACTCTGGGTATCACGCTGACATTTAAACAGATCCACCTGCAGGTGGTTCCAATCAGTGGCACCTAATATGAAGCACCTGATTCCCCTGATCTTAATTTTATGGACTTGAAGGTGTTATAACGGGAGCCTAATGGTTAGAGAAGTGGCTTTGCTTCCGAAAGTTTGATTCCCAAACCAGCAAGGAAAATGTGTGGCGTCAAGGGGGTGAACAGCACCTTCCCTTCCTCCACAGTCATGGCTGAAATGCACTTGAGCAAGGCATCTAACCCCCCAACTCCTCTCCAGGTACCTCAGTGTGTGTGGCAGTCCACTGCTCCAAGTGTTTGTACAGTACTCACTGTTTACGTTTATGTGTGTGTGTGTGTGTGTGTGTGTGTGTGTGTCATTGTATGTGTGTGCCTCTGCGTGTGTCTGTGTGCCATCTTTGGATGAGTTAAACGTAGAAGTCAGTGAGAGACATGGCTGGCCTTTGATAGCCCAGTTAGCTGCACTGGGGGGACATGGTGATCCCTGACCTTCGGATCAGTAATCCAGCATCCTACCACTGGGCTGCCAATGCCCCTAAATTAATAAAATAAACAAAATAAATTGTGAATATGCTCTTACTTTTGTGTGCGCGCGCTGTTCTTTGTTTGTATTTACATCATGAAAATGTCAACACTTTGTCACTCACTTATTTGCATTTAACCCTACTTATCTTCAGCCTATCTTAGCCCATATTGGCTGAAGGCAGGATACAATCTTCATGACTCATCTTTCAGGCACAACACACATCCATTCACACCAACAACCACACCTAGTCTAGTCACACACAGTTAGCCTAATGTCCAAGTCTTTGGACTGTGGGAGGAAACAAGCATGGAAAGGTTGTGCAAATATCACATAGAAATGCCTGAGGCTGGGAATTGAACCAGGACCTTCTTGCTGTGAGGCTGATGTGTTCACCACTACACTACCATGCAGCTGGAATACAGTGAAAATTAATGGGTAGGGCCAGTTGCGTAGTGGTTAGCGTGCTGCACTCATGATCAGGAGTTTGTGTTTTCAAATCCCAGTTAGTCCCCCACTGTGCTAAGACCCCTGGGCAAGGTTTTATCCATAAGTGTACCTTTGTTCAGTCAGCAGTATAAATGGGTTCCAGTAAAAATATACTGGGAAGGTAACCTGCGATGGACTAACGTCCCATCCAGGAGGAGTTGTACTCCTCGTCACTTCACGCTTTGGAAACCATGGATAAGCACCGGTTCAATGAACCACTATGGCTTGGGTGTTAAAAGCCCAACAAACTCTACCTTATTTTATTTAATGTAAAAAAAAAAAAAACAGATCCATGATTAAATGTATTTTTATTCTGTCACCCAAACAAGATTATTAAGAGGCCATGTTTACTGGTAATCCCCATTTTCCAAAAGTGTATATATGATATAAAGAAAGTCCTCATGAGCCATGTACCGCTGATGGGCATTGTCTAAAATATCAGTTAAACCACATGTACAAGCTTTTCAGCACTAACCACTAAAACCTGCACTGAAAGCATTTCAGTTATATTTTAGATAGAAAGGTTCTTATATATAAGTAAGACTCAGTTAGTTGACTCGTCGCCTTTGGCCCATTCATTAATACACTGAAGGATCAAAGAAAAATTTTGCACAGTGCATGTGACACCTCAAGCACTCATTGCGTGGATAATTTTAGTTGTGTTAAAGCCCAGCTGGTCAAATGGGAACACATCAACACATGCACATGTCGAAACACAGACTGTGAACTGCTGCACTAGTAATCTGAGTCATATAGCAAATAAACACTTGATGAACAAACAGGTGCACACACACACACACACACTCACAAACATACACACATATACAACACACACACACACACACACACACACACACACATTCACAAACATACACACATATACCCACACACACATATACACAACACACACACATGGACACACAGACACACGCATACACATACTCACACATTACACACACACACACACACACACACACACACACACACACACAGAAATATACACGCACACACACACACATACACATGGACACACAGACACATGCATACACATACTCACAGACATACACACATAATACACACACAGACACTCACAAACAAACACTCACACGTACATACACACACACACACACACACAGAAATATACACACGCACACACATATACACACATACACACAGACATACAGACATATACACACACATCGACACTCTCACACGCACACACACACACACACACACATAGACATATAGACACACGCATATAGACACATGCACACACATTCACACACACACACGTACGCACACACTCACACACACACACACACACACACACATAATACACACACACGTTCACACACATACACATCCATAATACACACGCACACGTAGACAGACACACACACACACACACACACACACACACACACACACACACACACACAATCATACAGCATTGCCTGGGTTCAAGTTTTCTTTCCAACTCAATAGCTCATAACCAGCAGTGGAGACATTTTAAAAACATCAAGATAGTTACTCACCAGAGCTCAACTCTTGGATATTCTTCAGCCATGTTGGAGAAATAATCCTAAGTCTCTGCTTCACCTCTTCTCACCTCATGTCTTTCACCACAAAAAAACAATAACCAAACAACAACATATTATTTACTGTACATTCTCCGTGATATATGTAAAACTCACTCAATCCTAATAGTTGAACAGTTTAATCTTACTATTACTGCCTATCTCAGTGACTTTTCACCCTGAACAGTTCAAAACCCCATCCCAGGGCAACACACACACACACACACACACACACACACACACACACACAACCTTTCACATTCATATCCATACCTAGGGACAATTTTGGGAACAAACTATTAGCCTATTGAGCATGTTTTTGCACTTTTTGGGAGGAAACCAGGGTACCCAGAGGAAACCCATGCAAGCACAGGGATAACATGCATACTTTACAAACATCTGAGCGCAGGACTAGAACCCAAGACATTCTTGCTGTGAAGCAGATGTGCAAACCATTAAACCATCATGCCACTCTGTGAAAAACTCATAGTGGTGGAGGTTCACGGAAAAGAACCATTGTTAACTTTCATAAAGAGGAGCTGCACCTCAGCGTGTTTGTGATCCGAGATGGCCTGGCAACCTGTTCAGGGTGTATTCCACCCTCGCCCAGAGTCACCTGACATGGGTGCCAGCCTCCCCATGACCCTAATTACAATTAAGCATTTCAGAAAATGAATGAATGAATGAATGAATGACCTTCTTTGCAAACATCTCCACTCAATATTGTGAGAAGACTACAAAGGCCTATTGTCTGTCCATAGTCTTGGAAAAAGATTTTTAATTTTAAGTGTCTGTCCCAATGGGAATGTTTAAAGATGGCACATAAAAACTTACAATAAAAGTTTCCAAAGACTAATCCAGAAAACTTAGTCACACGCACACTCTCTCTCTCTCTCTCTCTCTCTCTCTCTCACACACACACACACACACACACACACACACACACACACACACACACACACACACATTTTTAGTACAGACAGTCCACCTACAGTCAGGTTCTTGGGTTGTAAGAGGAGTCCAAAAAACTCTGTGGAAGCCTGCATGTAATCCTATTCAGGTTGTGGGGAAGCTGGAGCCTATCTCAGCCGACATGGGGTGAAGGCATGATATCCCCAAAACAGCTCACCTGACCAATGCAGTGCAACACACACAAACACACTCACACAACCATATGTTGTTAATGTGTGTGGCATTTTTCTGTTTATCTTGTCCTGCATTAATTTGCTAGACTGAATATTAGAATTATGTCTGTATCCATGTCCATCCGTCCCTGACCCCACCATCATCTTGCTCTCCCTCTCTCAGCTGACATAGTGATCATAGCTGGTGTTTTATCATCTTTGCACTTCTCACTTCTGCTAAGATTGATGTTGTGCTGGGCTATAAATGACAGCGCTAAGTCTGGCCACAGCATGCAGGGGTGGGAGGGGCTCACCCATCCTGCTAACGGGATGAGGAGGATGTGTGTGAGTGTGGAGTTTAAGTGAAGGAAAAAATGGGGCGATTGGAGGGGTAGAGGTGAAAGAGGGTGTCATTATTATGCTGCGTGCAAAAGATAAATTGGCTTTATGGTCACATTTCTCTTAAATGGCAAGAACGATTAAACTAGCTACCGACTAGATATAGTCGGGCTCACCTCAACGCATAGCTTGGGCTCTGGAACCATCCATCTAGAAAGAGGCTGGACCTTCTTCTATTCTGGAGTTGCTCATGGGGAGAGGTGGCGAGCCGGTGTGGGTATTCTTGTTGCCCCCCGTCTCGGTGCCCAAATGTTGGGGTTCTCCCCGGTTGACGAAAGGGTAGCTTCCCTCCGTCTTCGGGTGGGGGGACGGGTCCTGACTGTTATTTGTGCTTATGCACCAAATGACAATTCAGAGTACCCACCCTTTTTGGAGTCTTTGGGGGGGTGTTGGAGAACGCTCCCTCGGGAGACTCGCTCGTTGTCTTGGGAGACTTCAACGCCCATGTGGGCAACAATAGTGTGACCTGGAAGGGTGTGATCGGTAGGT
>CM045738.1:51452296-51457296 GCA_024760905.1 Plotosus lineatus
CACACACACACACACACACACATATGCACAATCACACAAACACACATGCACACACACACACACACACACACACACACACACACACACACACACACACACACACACACACACTCACGTGCTGTCCACTTGTACTCTCACTCTGTTGTGAATTATTTTCCAGGTCATTTTTTTCAGAATGGTTACCCAGCCATACAATTTCACTCACACTGTAACTCTTAATATTTTTAAATGTTTTTAAATGTTATATTTAATAACCTCTTCCTTGAAAATGTAGTTTCACACAAACCAATTCACGATGTCCAGGTTGTACTTTAATCTAGCCTGGAGTTAGCTGGGATGGGCTCAGCCTCCCTGTGACCCTGATTAGGATTAAGCGGTTACAGAAAATGAATGGATGCCTTATCACTCTTTTATTTGGTGAAGCGCTCCTACCTGTCAATTAGGCAGAGACAATGAGGTCGCCTGTTTCTTGATCAGAAAGTCAGGATTTTAAGCCTCCACTGTTGGACCCATGAACACGGCTCTCAATGCTTAGCTGCACAGTTGCTTTGGATAAGAATGTCTGACAAATACTGTAAACTATTTACTGTAAAACTATTTGACAAAACATAATGCTGAAAGATTTGTGTTTCTTTTAAGTGATGCTGTGAAAATAAAGTGGAGACTTTCTTGTCTTGTTATGGCTCTTACTCAGCACTCTTTTTTTTCAGCTTTTCCATGTCGCGTTTTTTGTAAGTCACATGTTTCCATTGCTCTTTTTTTCTTCGTAAATTCAATTTGCCCATCCAATAAGTTCATGGAATCCACACTTATGTTTTCACTGCTACTGAAATTCATCTCGCTGACAGAATGCGAAACAAAAAATACACAGTTCCTTTAAAATACAGTGTACTTTAGATATTTTTTGCGTGGTGGTCTTAGCATACTCCCCTCACAGCAAGAAGGCCCTTGGGTTTGAGTCCTGTGGGTGACAAAGGTGTTTCTGTGTAGACCAAAGCATATTGTCCTTATATCTGTTTCCCCAGGTTTTCCAGCTTCCGCCCACAGACATATAACATACACATTCGGCAATCTGAAGATTCCAAATTGCTCTTAGGTGAAAACGAGCGTGTTAATCAACCACCCTGTCGTTTATGGAAACCAGATGGTGCCCTTCAATCTTACCAGGAATACCGGCTGACAGCCCTGGTCATGGAACTTGCTACTTTTTTAGAATATTTGGCAGAAGATCCAATTCCCAAAAATCCTTATCTCACCCACTTCATTGTACATAACATCCCATGACGCGAATAAGGCGCAACTCGAAACTCATGACCAGGGTACTTAGGTTTGCTTTTGGCTCTGTAACCCTCTCTCTGCACACTCATCTAGTCTCATCATTGATCAAGGTACCCAGACTGAAGATGTTCCAGCTGATGATGGGTCTAACTCTCCGTATCCTTCTCCTGCTTATTCATCGCATTCACCCTTCTGGGCTCCTTCCCTGCCTGACTATTCTTTCCTCGACTCTCCATTTGATTATACACCAACATCCCCTATCAACCCCAAGGTGCCATCTTCAAGTGCTGATCTGTTGATTCCAGACATTTCCTTGGAGCAGCTATCACATGTGCCAACACTATGGTTTAATAAACGTTCTCTTTAGTTTGTTTCTCCTCTCAGTGTGGTTCTTTTGCACTGGGACAACCGTATTCTCAAAGTTAGATAGCATATGTTGTGTCAAGGTTAAGATGCGTTCACATCAGGATTAGACAGTTGTAAGAGTTATACCCTCCTCATTAATTAAGTACCTTAATTTCTAAGCTTAATATAAGCAATTCTCAACATCACACAAAAATCATTCGGTTGATAAAACTGATTTTTGCACAACTGCACCATATGTGTTTGAGTTGTAGAACTTTCAGCTCCTCAGTGTGCTTGGTGGAGAATGCTGAATATTCAGGACTTCCAAACACTAAATAACTGGCTTAGAGTCGACCAAATGGCTGTTATGTCTTCTTCTTCTTCTTCTTCTTCTTCTTTTCCTTTCAGCTGTTCCCTTCAGGGGTCACCACAGCAAATCATCGGCCTCCATCTCACCCTGTCCTCCGCATCTTCTTCTCCTACGCCAACGACCTTCATGTCTT
Source organism: Plotosus lineatus (assembly GCA_024760905.1). NCBI lineage: Eukaryota > Metazoa > Chordata > Actinopteri > Siluriformes > Plotosidae > Plotosus > Plotosus lineatus. The sequence continues at coordinate 51,454,423 of CM045738.1, forward strand.
CCTTCACCACATCCATAAATCTCTTCTTCGGTCTTCCTCGAGGCCTTCTGCCTGGTAGTTCCAACCTCAGCATCCTACTGCCAATATACTCACTATCCCTCCTCTGTACATGTCCAAACCATCTCAATCTAGCCTCTCTGACTTTGTCTCCAAAACATCTTACGTGGGCTGTCCCTCTGATGTACTCATTTCTGATCCTATCCATCCTCGTTACTCCCAGGGAGAACCTCAACATTTTCATCTCCGCTACCTCCAGCTCTGCCTCCTGCCTTTTCCTCAGCGCCACTGTTTCTAAACCATACAACATCGCTGGCCTCACCACCATCTTGTACACTTTTCCCTTCATTCTTGCTGACACTCTCCTATCGCACATCACACCGGACACTTTTCTCCAACCATTCCAGCCTGCCTGCACACGCTTCTTCACCTCTTTTCCACACTCTCCATTGCTCTGGATTGTTGAGCCTAAGTACTTAAAATCCTCCACCTTCGTTATCTCTGCTTCTGTAACATCACCGTTCCTCCTGGGTCCTTCTCATTCACACACATGTATTCTGATTTTCTGAGGCTAACCTTCATTCCTGTCCTTTCCAGGGCATACCTCCACCTCTCTAGATTTTCCTGCACTTGTTCTCTGCTCTCACTACAGATCACGATGTCATCTGCAAACATCATAGTCCACGGAGATTCTTGCCTAACCTTGTCTGTCAGCCTGTCCATCAACATTGCAAACAAGAAGGGGCTCAGAGCTGATCCATGATGCAGTCCCACCGCCACCTTGAATTCATTGGTCACACCGACAGCACACCTCACCAATGTCTTACATCTCTCATACATGTCCTGCACCACTCTAACATACTTCTCTGCCACTCCAGACTTCCAAATGGCTGTTATGTAATAAATACAATTGTACAGTGGCTCCCGAGTGGTGCATCGACAAGGTGCATAACTATTAATCTGGAGCTCACAAGTTCAAATCCCGTTTAATACCACAGCCATCTGTAGCCCAGAGTCCTAGGGAGCTGATTGACTAAGCTCACATGGAAGAAAGGGATGGTATGCATTCACTTCTCTCTCACTCACAGTGATTGCTAGCTGTTCACAGGTGTCTGTGAGCTCATTCATATGAGGGGAGAGAGCACTTTCCCTACAATTGCATTAGACTGCCCCCAAATACGCATGCACGGCAGTTTGAAAGGAGGTGGTGGCTAGCATTGCTTTTCACAGAGAGGACGTGTGCATACCTTTGGTCCTCCTAGGTCAGTGTGACCGTGTGATAGGGAAGGTAATACCTAAGTCTGCATTCATTCATTCTTTCATTTTCTGAACCGCTTAATCCTAATTAGTGTATCCTGGCACTCATCTCAGACAAATCTCAGTGAGGCCACAGTACACCCTGGACAGCTTGCCAGGCTATTGCAGGTTTGGGAATTGGATGCAACTAAATTAAGGAGAAAATAGAGGAAACGGATGAAATAAATAAATAACATCATACACCGGAAGCAGAAACTGCAGAACTTTATATAAATCTACATCGTCAAAGTGGGGCATCACAGCAGAAAGGTCTTGGGTTTCATTCTGGGCTTGGGGAGGGTTGTGAAGTTTATTGTAACCAGAATAGTTATTTATTTATTTATTCATTTGCCAAATTATCCTACTCGAGTTCTTGGGGAGGCTGGAGTCTATCTCAGTGGGCAAAGGCGGGGTACACCTTGAACATCTTGCCGGTCCCACTTACGCTTAGGGACAAATCGGAACAGACAATTGGCCGAATGTCTTTGGACTGTGAGAGGAAAGCAGAGTACCCAGAGGAAACCCACAAAAGCACAGGGAGAACATGCAAACTCCACAAAATAATAAAAAATAAACACCCCTGCTGTTGCCAGGAACTTCTTGCTGTGAGGTGCATCACCTTCAGGAAATATTAAATCAAACATCAAATGATAATTGGAGTGATTAATATAGATTCAGTAGAATACATAAAGGTAAAAAGATGTACTAATAGTAATAATTTGCTATTAAATGTGTTTATAGTTTCCTCAAATTGAATACCTCATTTTTTCATATCTGTATGTTGTCTGTATTTATGTAATTTTAAATTTTTAATTATTCATTCATTTTCTGAACCACTTAATCCTAACAAGGGTCACAGAGAAGCTTGTGCCCATCTCAGCCGACTCAGGGCGATGAACAGAGTACACCCTGGACAGCTCGCCAGACCATTGCACTGTGATGGTTCTTTTACAGCCCACAGACAGCAAACGGCATCCCTGGCTTTTAATAAGACAGCTGCACTGGAGGATTGATATATTATATAAATATGTAAATTTACTTATTTACTCAGTTATTTATTCCTTTAAGCTGTCTATCCATCCACATTTCAAAAGGAAAAAGTATATAAACTTTAATTATCGATGAGAAAATCCTACATTTCCCTAAATAACCTTCCACAATTTGCTATAAATGAATCTATCACAGGAGTTTATGCTCAGTCATGAGTGACTTCACCGCAGCATGGACTGAGTATGAAGCAGAAAACACAAGCAAGACTGTGATTCATTTGTATTAGTCATACGGAGAAGAAGGAGGAAGGAGACGGGCTGCCGGCGTAGACTTGAACCATGTACTCTGAGCATATTTGGGGTAAAATTATGGATGATTTGCATTATAAAGCACAGCTCGGGACACCGGGACGAATATGTCTGAGAATCTGCGTCGATATGATGTGGCCTGGAGTTTCTGCTGCAGTTGATATGCTTGATTTATGAAGAGGTTTTACAGTATATTAATATTAATGATTGATTATTATGTATTGTGAACTTGTTTGCACAAGGACAGTACAGAAAGCACTGTAACAATAACCTCCAGGTAAAT
>CM045738.1:51459796-51462296 GCA_024760905.1 Plotosus lineatus
TTATTTATATGGAATCACTTAAAAACCCAGACATTTTAAAGCTAATACAATATGTCTGCAAGAAAAAAAATGTTAAAATAATTCAGGTTTTCGGTTTTCATCTCCAGTTTGGTGGCACTAAAAGTTAACACGGGATAAACGAAAGAGCCCAATAGAGGTTGGCACAGCACACATTTGTAGATGTACATACACTGAACAATGCCATGACCTATTTCTAAACCAGCTCACTAGAGAGGCACAGATCAGATTTCCACACTGCAATTTGGTAAGTAAGGGCCAAAGTGTTTTTCCCGTGTCTTTCCAATTTCAGTGTAAGCCCCATAAACTTCAATGCTAACTGGAAGTCATTCAGGCCATGAGCAGTGTAGTCACTAAATCGGGGCATCTGGCTCTAAATCCCATACAGACTACTGCTGATTTCCTGCTAGCAAGCACTGCTAATACGAAAAAAAAAGTTTGTAATACTCTGGCAGCCAAAGCTGAATGCTCAGTTCCAGTGGGACTAGACTTTATTTTATTTGTTCCTAAATAAAAGCCTGGTTCTGCTGTGATACTGGCCACGTACTCCTTCTGGGCTTTCAGGCTTCCGGCAGCTCAGTCGGTAAGAAGCTAATTTAGATTCTAGGTCAGATCTTACCAGGACGCACTCTTAGAAACTCACTCGGATAAACAGGCACTGCGATAATCAAATATTGGCATCTGGTTCTGGTAGGGTATGAATGAAAAGTGTGTGTGTGTGTGTGTGTGTGTGTGTGTGTGTGTGTGTGTGTGTGTGTGTGTGTGTGTGTGTGCATCAAATTATATTTATATATATATATATATATATATATATATATATATATATATATATATATATATATATATATATAAGGAGAGAGAGAGAGAGAGAGAGAGAGAGCGAGAGAGAGAGAGAACTTTAAAATACTCTATATGGCAGACAAGGTGTCTATTCTTTCTCTTTCTGTGTCGAGCTCTATCATAGTTGAAAGCAAACATGTCTTTATCCTGGATAGATTCTCATGCTAAAACAATTTTGAAGTTCAGTCTCATGGCCATCAGTGCATGAGCTTTATAACTGTATACAGAGTCCAGTTAGAGACCTGACATGTTTTTAAACAGAGGAAACACTTAAAGGCTCACTATAACCTCCAGATGCTAGAAATAAAATGCATTCTTCTCTTTTTTCTTTCTTGCTGTATTAAATACATCCTTGGTGTTGCATGTTGCATTGTTCCATACCTTTAAGAACAGTCAGTCTTACAGAACTGTCCAATAAAGAGAGCTTTAAGAGACCTCCGAATTGTTTTGGCCACCTGTCCATGTCATGGTGAGAAGGTCAAAGTTCACAGTTCAAGCCATGTGGGCAGTGACCTGAGAGGTGGAACTTGTCAGCCCTAATGTCCTTGAGTCAAAGAGAGATTGTTGACTGCCACTGAGCATGTGCAGGCCATCCACAGGGGAGAGAACTTGCCTGTCTGTCAAAGTGCCACTTGGGGATGATCCCAGGATGGAGCTCTGTGTGGTAACCATTTTTTCTGGACTAGAAGCTAATCGTGGTGAGGTGGAAAAGTTGTATCCATAAAGGCCATATGGACTATGGAGACGGAAACCGTTGTACGAGCTTTGTGTGCTCTGATTGGTGGAGAAGGCATTGTGAGCAGGGCTAGGCATGAAATACTGGAGCTGAGGTGCATGACCAGACATACCAGGGATTTGGATAGGAAGGCCGGTCTGCGTGCAGGAAAATACTTCTCCATCTGACCCGCCTACATAAGCAGAGTTTCTGCTCGAAGAAAAGCTGTCAGCTACAGGGCTGGCCAATCGGCTGTACGAGTCTGCACTGAGGGGCGTGGTGAATCGCTGAAGTGGATGACTGGTTCGATTGCAGGCTGAGTAGTCACACACAGGCCCTGCCCCGGCGGAAAGGTGAAATGCTGGGGAGGAGCTTGATGATGACGAAAGTAAGTGTGTGTGTGTTGAAGAGCCAACTACTCCATGAGAGACTGTTGCACCTGCAAAACACACACACATATACACAACATTCACATAGTGACATTGAACAGGAACGATAACTCGACACTATATAACAATCAAAATATTTTTGAAATATTGTTTCTACATTTAAATTTGAAGGAACTGACCAAGACATGTGACATGTTTGAACTGAATAGAGTCACAAAACTGTTAAACTATCATGAATTTCTACTCTTTGGCAGTGAGAGCTACACGAGCAAAGATATAAGGAGTGAGTGGTTCCCATGATCAAAAACTATTTACAAAGCTCATGGCCACACTGACCATGCTTACATTATTTTGAAATTTGCACCACCCACCAGTTTGGATTTTCCATCAAGAAAGCATTTTTTTTTTTTTTTTTTGTGGGGGGGGGTGACGCCACAACAAAACAAGTTTGTATACATTTTTAGGAGCTTTTATTATGATCTCAACCACTAGACTACCGCTGCATCTGCATGACATACCTTTCCAATGATTGACATTA
>CM045738.1:51472296-51492296 GCA_024760905.1 Plotosus lineatus
ACTTTACCTGAGGGATATTATAAACTTTTGATTTTACTGAAAGTAGTTTGTCAACAACAACTAAGTATGCGGTATTAGATAAAGAGGACTGGGAAAGATTACACCTCTATGGCCGGAGGTGATCATTCTGATCTGTCAACTCACGCGCTTGAGGACACCATCAATCCTCAGCCCTGAGCTCAGTGCAGTCACATCATCGTGATCAATTTCACATTGTGGCTGTACATGCTCCACGTTGTTCCTCATAACCTCCCTGACCAGCTGCTGCTAGCCGATCCTTTATTGTAATGTCTTCTCATTACCGAATCCACACCCAGATCAGCACCGGGCGCGCGCGCTAATTCCACGCGCTAATACAAGATGTGATACTGCACGACCCAAATACGATCGGAATTCTTAGTAAATAGTTCCCCAAGTAACTTTAAATCTCTGTATCACAATAAACTGGATTTAACTTTGAATTAAACCGAGGGCGCGGGTGGGTTGTACGCGGACTGGTTCCGACTGGAAGTTTGTATAGGCCACTGCACAACCGCAATGATGTCACAACAATCATTATAAAGCTGAATAAATAAATATGTAAAAAATAATTAAATGTATAGAGAACCAGGTCACTATGTTTAAGTTTACGCTGAGGCACGCGCATGAAGCTCCTCAGCAATTTCGAAGGCACAAAATGAGGGCGCGTGGTTTCTTGAAGAATTCGCGCCGGTTGGGACGCACCGGGAACATGGAGAGCAAACCAGGTCTCGGGTTTCTGCGCTGTCAACACAAACACTCTTTAACGAAATAGAAATTATCTGCACGAAATATACATTTTCAAGATCCAGGAAAAGTTACATCTCGTTTCAGGGCGTTATTTCTCTGCTTGCCCGATGACCGACAGCAACACGTGTGTCTCCTGAACTCTCCAGACGTCTTGCATTATTGCTTAGCATTGCATCAATGCATAGCATTACGTTGTGCACATGTGAAACGAGGACACTGGGCAGTTCCACATAATAATAATAATAATAATAATAATAATAATAATAATAATAATAATAATAATAATAATAATAATAATAATAATAATAATAATAATAAGTTTTTCCTGCCACATGTGTTGATTCCATAAGAAAATAGCAGTTTGTTGACTGCTCGTTGTTAATTAAGTGACAATATGCACATTTATTTCGTATTATGAATTTTACTTTGTAGTTATGCGACTTCAAACTCTATCTGAAACTTGCCGTGTCAGCAAGTGGAGCTCAACCTTAACCCTTACTTATCCAATAATGCAAAAAAAAAAAAAATGAAAACAAAACAAATAATTAAAGAAAATAAATAAATAAAACAAGATTTCCAATAAATATTTCCTGTGAATGACATTAGCTGCTGAGGCCACGTTTGGAGCTGAGCGCAGAATTTAAAGGTCCAACGGTTCCATTTTCCTTTTCATCCAAATTGCTACACAGCGACATGAGAACTTTGCACACAAGTTACACATATATACTATACATAGAACGATTTTATCATCTGTAGAGACGTAGCTAACTATGCATACATTTTTCGTAATATATACAATTTTATAAATTATCAAAATATATATCATATTTTTAAAATATGTCATACTATAGTATTTTATAAATGCAAATTTAAACACTGTAATCATAACATAAATATAACTATTAGTGTTAATAATAATAATAATAATAATAATAATAATAATAAGAAGAAGAAGAAGAAGAAGAAGAAGAAGAAGAAATGTGTAAGTGTTTTATTCATGTTAGACATTTTAATAGAAAACGAATAATTAAATCACAAACGAGTTATTTATTAGAGACTGAAATACTAATCTATTGAAATGATACACAATGTGGAACTGTACGACTTTCCCTCTTGTTTATCTTGTTGTAATCATGCGTTTCGTATAAGAACAGAAAGTCCAGCACACGTCAGCTTAAATTTCAGGTGTTTCCCCGCAAATATCTAAACCAGCCGAACAAGTCACCATTAAGATATTTCTAAGATTATGTGCAGCCTTCAATAAAGTCCAGATATAAATGTCATGGTGAGAAAAGCACGGCAGTACAACTAATAACGCATTTAATAGACAGACAGACACACACACACAGACAGACACACAGACAGACACACAGACAGACAGACAGATAGATAGATAGATAGATAGATAGATAGATAGATAGATAGATAGATAGAGAGATAGATAGATAGATAGATAGATAGATGGATGGATGATTGGACAGATAGAGACAGATAGAATATTTCCGTTTTAATGTAACATTTGTTATAAGATGCAAGTTAATAAATTATGAAGTACAGTAACTGCACGAGAATAGAAATTATTCTAATTTATTTCAGTTTTCAAGATTCATTTCATTTACAAGAACAACAAAATCAACAATATAGTGAGGATAATAATAATAATAATAATGATAATAATAACAATAATAATAATAATAATAATAATAATAATAATAATAATAATAATAATAACAAGGCGGACATATAATTTTTTTTAATGATCACTGCAAAAGACAAAAACAAAAAAACCAAGAAGACTTACATAATAATGCTTTATTAGTGCCCTCAATATAAAACAAACAAACAAATAATTAAACAAACAAACATAATAGTTATATATATATATATATATATATATATGACTTAAAATATACGCATGCATTTAACATTAATTCAAATTTAGAAATATATACTGTTTGCAAAAGCAGTTACAAAAAAGACAATCTTTATATAATAACTATGTGCTTTATATATAATACTTGTAATTTTTGTTCCATTCGAGTATTTAACCTGTGACTTGACAGTAGTCCAAAATAATTTTTAAATAAATAAAAAAGAATATGTGTTTCCTTCGACGCGTTTCATGTCATGGTATAAAGTCAATCAATAATAATAATAAGCGCGTTCCCGGGGAAATGCGGGTTCATGTGCTCTGCTCCCTCAAAATGAGCACATCGGTGTTTAATTAAGTTGAAGATTAAAGGCTTAAAAATTAACCTGCATGTCTCCTAAATTGTTCCGTTTTTTTTTATTCTCTAACTTCCAGTGGAACAATTTGGTGAAATGTTCGTCGGAACAATTTCGCACTTTCTAAAAGTCTCGGATGGGAATCGGGTGTGCGGTGATGATGCTGGGCTTCGAGATGGAAAGCCTGGCCAGGCCCCCCGTGTCTGGGCACCACTGTTAACGGTTCTTTCGTGAGTGCTAATGGGCGCGTGGCACTCAGCCAAACGCTTTTATAGCGGAAGTGGCAGCGAGAGGAACGCCGGCATGTTAAAAAGGAAACAATGCACGTGTGCATGTGCGAAAGAGAAAAGAGATCTTTCACTGAAGTGTTTGTCGACACACACGCACGCGCGCGCGCACACACACACTCACACACACACACACACACACACACACACTCACACACACACACACACACACACACACACACACACGTACGCGCGCGCGCGCACACACACTCACACACACACGTACGCGCGCGCGCGCACACACACTCACACACACACAACACACGTACGCACACACAAACATGTACGCGCGCACACACACACACACACACACACACACACACACACACACACACACTTTTAAATATCATTGGCTATTAGACACAGCCAGCTCTGAAATAGGTTCTAATCCTCCCTGATAAGTCCAGCCATGTCCGGGTCCTGTCCGCGTCAGTCCTGGCTGAGCCCGGGATTAAACGACAGTGCACGATACGGTGCGGATTGAAGCTCAGCGCGTGGCAGCGGAGTCCGAAGCGGCCTGATCATCGCGCGTGAGTGCAGCAACGTAGGGGTCGGAGTTCGGGGGTCAGAGGTCGGCCTCGTGTGAACACTGCAACATTATTAGCACAAGAATTTCCCTGACTGGAGCTTCCAGAGAAATCTGCGAGGCGCAGGTGAGGAAACATGTGTGGCCTAAAAGACTCAATAATAAATAACCCCGAGTTAAACTTGTTCTGTTTCATGTTTGATATGGGAAACTCAAGCCTTTAAAAGACATGCAGGGTATACTACAGCCTTCTTCTTTTCAGCTTTTCCCCTTTTTTCGGGGTTGCCACATGTTTTACTTGGTTCATATGTTTTTAGGTCGATGCCCTTCCTGACACAACCCTTTAGCGAGGGTCAGAAACACGCTGAGGGCTCTGCAGCTCGTCTTTACCAAAGTCAGCAATAGTTCTTTTACATCAACCTCTCAGCATAGACAGTGACAGACAGGGCCGGCCTTTGATAACCCGGTTAACTGCACTGGGGGGCAGGGACAGTGTCAAACAACCTTGTGGACAGTGGGACTCGAACCCCCAACCTTAGGATCAGCAATCCAGCGCCCTTGACCACCAGGCCAGCACTGCCCCATGCAGGGTACAGTATACGACGACAGCCTAAATGCTCTTATTTTTCTTTGAGTACAATATCATGTAAGGTCCTGTGCAAACAATCGTTTTCAACAAAAATAGCCTTATAGTATCCGACTTAAAAAAAGTCAGTGTGGATTTTTATTTATTTATTTACAATAAAAATAATTCTGTTGTATTTAAGTGAATAAAGCAAAAGCACGGTGACCCCGAAAAGCTGTGCATTCGTACTGACCAAATTTTTGTGTAAAACAAAATTAAAAGTGAGCAACCTTGTACAGTCGGCCCCCAACTTACGAAATTAATCGTTCCAGAGCCATTTTCGTATTGCGAGGATTTCATAAGTAGGGGTTGTATCTTACATATTAAACGCCTAATTTGTTCCAAGGCTTTATTAAACTATTTAAACATTTTATTAACATATTTATTAATTAAACCATTATTGAACATTTTTTAACACCTCTCTCTCTCTCTCTCTCTCTCTCTCTCTCTCTCTCTCTCTCTCTATCTCTCTCAGGTGCTGCGGGCCACGCCCACAAGACATGAATTCAAAGTGCATTCCCTGCTTGACAAACTCAACTTTAATTTGATTCCTTGAGGGATCGTAATTCCAGATGAGCTCAAATGCGCCCACATTTATTAAACATTTACTGAATTAAACAACTTAAAAACTAAACTAAAAACTAAAGAGTGAAGCTTCCTTCTGTCTCTATCTGGGAGGCCAGCAGGGCGGGATGTTGAGAGACAGCCAATGAGAGAGCAACTCAAGCGTCGTGTGAAATTTTGATTGGTACATTTGAATTTTGAATTTCTTTTCGGAAGAGGGGGTTGTTTCATAACTCGGGGACGGAAACTTAGGGAAATGTTTTTTGTAACCCGGGGATTTCGTACACAGGGGTCTTCGTAAATTGGGGGCCGACTGTACCTTGTGAACAATCATGAATCCCACAAGAATATCTTCTTTGTCTTCTTCCAATCACATTTTGTATAAATATAGCTTCATCATTATAAAACAAGACTTAATGCTTTTTAGGCACATGCTAATAATTATTATTGATATAAAATATTAAAATGCTAACAACATATGTTTATTAAGGGATCCACTGTTTTATTATGCTTTGAAAAAACAGAGAATTATAGTGGTTGTCATCTTTATAAGTAAAATGAATGTGCACAGCTAGTGAGAGACCTGCAGGGTTGAGTAAAGGGATATTCTGTGGCGTGCATCTCTGTAGCTCGGCAGATAAAGTGGAGGATGACATCAGTGTGTGGAGGCAGAAAAGAGCTTTCAGGTTCTCTTTGCTTTGCTTTGCATAGGAAAGTTATTTATTTGAACCATGTGCACATTTTCTTCCCCTTACAAGTAAAAAAAAACCTGCCGTGAATGAAATGTACTTATGTATAGCAATCAGGTAAGAAAAATGTGTCCAATGAGAAACATAATCCACTGGTACAGCAAAGAATGCGGAAAAGTTTCTACTTTCCAACATTATCTGTATAAAGTTTATCTGCGCCTTCCTCCTCTTCTCTTGAAACCACATAGGATCCCCTAATTTTTTCTCGTTTTATTTGTTTTTATGTCTTGCAACAAGTCAAAACAAATAAACAAATACACAAGTTAAAATTAGCTGTGAAAATGAGACGAACTCTAATGGTCTAAGACGAAAAGAATTTTGATGAAAAACTTCAGTGTGGCAGTTTCTCTTCTTCTTCTTCTTTTCCTTTCGGCTTTTCCCTTCAGGGGTCGCCACAGCGAATCATCTGCCTCCATCTCACCCTATCCTTTGCATCTTCTTCTCTTACACCAACGACCTTCATGTCCTCCTTTACCACATCCATGAATCGTCTCTTTGGTCTTCCTCTAGGCCTTTGCCTGGTAGTTCCAGCCTCAGCATCCTATTACCAATATACTCACTATCCCTCCTCTGTACATGTCCAAACCATCTCAATCTAGCCTCTCTGACTTTGTCTCCAAAACGTCTTACATGTGCTGTCCCTCTGACGTGCTCATTCCTAATCCTATCCATCCTCGTTACTCCCAAAGAGAACCTCAACATTTTCATCTCTGCTACCTCCAACTCTGCCTCCTGTCTTTTCCCCAGGGCCACTGTTTCTAAACCATACAACATCGTTGGCCTCAACACCGTCTTGTACACTTTTCCTTTCATTCTTGCCGATACCCTCCTATCACACATCACACCGGACACTTTTCTCCAACCATTCCAACCTGCCTGCACACGGTTCTTCACCTCTTTTCCACACTCTCCATTGCTCTGGATTGTTGAGCCTAAGTACTTAAAATCCTCCACCTTTCTTATCTCTGCTCCCTGTAATCTCACCGTTCCTCTTTGGTCCTTGGCATTCATGCACATGTATTCTGTCTTACTGAGGCTAATCTTCATTCCCCTCCTTTCCAGGGCATACCTCCACCTCTCTAGATTTTCCTGCACTTGTTCTCTGCTCTCACTACAGATTACAATGTCATCTGCAAACATCATAGTCCATGGGGAATCTTGTCTAACCTCGTCTGTCAGCCTGTCCATCACCATAGCGAACAAGAAGGGGCTGAGAGCTGACCCTTGATGCAGTCCCATCTCCACCTTGAACTCTTCTGTCACACTGACAGCACACCTCACCACTGTCTTACATCTCTCATACATGTCCTGCACCACTCTAACATACTTCTCTGCCACTCCAGACTTCCTCATGCAATACCACAGTTCTTCTCTCGGCACCCTGTCATATGCTTTCTCCAGATCCACAAAGGCACAATGCAGCTCCGTCTGACCTTCTCTGTACTTCTCCATTAACATCCTCAAGGCAAACACTGCATCTGTGGTGCTCTTTCTGGGCATGAAACCAAACTGTTGTTCACAAATGCTGACTTCTGCCCTTAGTCTAGCTTCCACTATTCTTTCCCATAACTTCATCGTATGGCTCATCAACTTTATCCCTCTGTAGTTGCCACAACTCTGCACGTCTCCCTTGTTCTTAAAAATGGGCATCAGCACACTTCTCCTCCATTCCTCTGGCATCCTCTCACTCTCTAAGACCTTGTTAAATGTTCTTGTCAGAAAATCTACTGCTACCTCTCCTAGACACTTCCATACCTCCACTGGTATGTCATCAGGACCAACTGCCTTTCCATTCTTCATCCTCTTCAATGCCCTCCTCACTTCACCCTTACTAATCTTTGCTACTTCCTGGTCCTCAACAGTCACCTCTTCTACTCTTTTTCTCTCTCATTTTCCTCATTCATCAGCTCTTCAAAGTACTCTTTCCATCTTCCCAGCACACTTCTGTCATCAGTCAATACATTTCCCTCTCTGTCCTTTATCAATCTAACTTGCTGCACGTCCTTCCCATCTCTATTTCTCTGCTGTGCCAACCTGTATAAATCATTTTCTCCCTCCTTACTTTCTAACCGAGCATACAAGTCATCAAACGCGCTCTGTTTGGCCTTTGACACTGCTACCTTTGCCTTACGCTGTGTCTCCCTGTACTCCTGTTTACTCTCTTCGGTTTTGTCAATGTCCCACTTCTTCTTAGCTAATCTCTTCCTTTGTACCTCTAGTAAATCCTGCTGTTAGATGACTGTCCTCTCTTTGCTAGTCTCCTTTCACAATTACCCCGAGCATTTAGTTTTTTTTTTTCCCCCGGAGGATGTATGAAAGTTATCCAGTGAATAGTATTGATTCCAAGTTGGACATGACTCAAAACAAAATTGTTCATTATTGTTTTTCAGACAAAGCCGAGCTTTTGTTTGTTGCCAGGAATTGGTGATAACTGACTGTCTCCACATTGATTGGGAGTTTCAATGCTAATACTGCGGTTGCGATCGATCGTGTAGTTCAAAGTAGACTAATATTTCAATACTAATTGAAACCATAATTAAGAATCAAAAGACAGATTTTTTTTCCCCTTCTATTGCTTAATTAGTAATAACAGGTGCGGTGTCTCGATCATAAGCAAGCATATCGAGTTGCTGGTTCAGCTCAAAGACAAACTGGAACATCCAGTGACTTGCTGCTGTTCAGTGGGACTCATTCAACCTGATGAGAAGTGTTTTCTTGCACTTTTTGGCAGTGGTATGTTAGCACTTAAAATTCAAAACTAGTAATCAGAAGATTGAAATCGTAGGACTTTCAGAGAGCCTTCAAGTGAAACTTTTGCACTGTGCACCTGTATCCTTGGATTGCAGGTTGCTTTGGGTTAAAGCATCTGTTAAATAAATACATGTCGTGTTATGTTCTCTTCACTTTTCAGACCTTCGTGCTTTTACGAAAGCTATGAGCCAAACATTTTAGTCTCCACTAAATGAATTTGTGGTTCGGCTTAAGTAGGCCTGCCTTGTTGTATCATTTAATGCAGCTCAGTCAGGAATCAAACCTGACGTGGCGTGTTGTTATTATAGCAGTGCTTCTCAATTATTTCCTGTGGCGCCCCCTCTAAGAAGAAAAAAACATTTCACACTCCCCCACCCCACCACCCTATAAGTCGTATTATTTGTCTATAAAAGTTTATCAGTACATCTCTGCATAACATTGTATCTTTATTAACATTAAAAATAAAAAAGAAAGAAATATAGTTCAACTTACATTAAAAAAATTAATCAACATTGTTTTTAATCTGTAAGATTTAAAGTGCACCAATGTGTCTGAAATTAAAAATATATACATCCTTATTTAAAATCATTCAATTTATTTATGTCTTAATATCTCCGTCTTTCTCCATCTTTCTCTTCATTACTGTTAGAAATTTTCTGTGTTGTTTCTTGAGGGTTTGTTTACTGCACTTCATATCGTTTGCTCGTGCGAAAAACTACTACACCATAGTGTGACAATGGGAGCGCCACTGCCATCTGCTGGAGTGGAGGTGTAATTGCACTTGATTCTCGTACACTATTCCAGAAAAGTTTGTTCCCTGGGGTCATGCTGTGCCTCCTTATTTGAAAAGCACTGCATTATAGAAAATTTAACAATGAGTGCTGTAATGCGGCCTGAAACTACAAGCAGAGATACTGTTATCACCTTACATTTGATTTTAATCCCCGAGCATTTTATAACGTAACAATTTGAAGAAAACTACAATTTTATTGGACTAAATATGTCTTTTTATATTTTTATATTTACATTTTATGTTGTGGACATATTAGGTGCTATTTCCAATGACACTGCAGCAGCTTTTCCTCAAAGTTTAGAGGTTTCGTCCTTTCTTTTATGTCTTTCTTCACAATAAAAAATAACAAAATATACAACTTGTCATCAAGAAACCAGAAAAGTTCTGAAAATTTATCCATGGAAAATGCTGGTATCAAAGACTTTTCCAAAAATTTTAAATAAGCATCTACGTCTTGGTGACAGTAGTAGATGGCAGTAGGCTCACATTGGCTTGTTCCAAATTGCCCCATGTGTGACTGTGACTGGGTGCATGTGTGTTGAACCTGCGGTGGTCTGACGAGTTGTTCTGGATGTTCACCACCTTTACCCAGAGTTGGCTGAACCAGGCTCTCGCCTCCCCGTGGCCCTGGTAGAACTAAGAAGTTCAGCAAATGATGACTCTACATTTATTAAAATTAATGCTATCACAGGTCATTCAGTTTTCTAGCTGAACACTACATAAAATCTGTTTACTAACAATCGTAGATTTGAGATGTTTCTCTTTGGAATTTGTTTGTTGATTTTCAGCTCTGAAGTGGATTTAATATCTGGAAAGGCTGCTTGACAAAATGCTGACTTCAACGCCTCTTGATTTGTGTTGTGCTGAGACCCTACAGGCCAAACCTTTCAGGCAATTTTTTTAGGGATCAGGATGAAGGCTGCAGTCCCTGAAGGTGCCTCAGCAGTGAGGTCATGTGCAAGATGAGTCCTGACGTGAAAACTAACGATATGATAATGTATAAAGTAAAACAGAGCGAGGCAGTGTGAGTCGGGATAAATATGGGTAATAACTACATGATATCCTTCAGCGTAAATGTAATTTCCTCTGCCAATCAGGATCTCTTGATGTCAATGGCAGCAAATTCATGAAAAAAAGAGAGCCACTGAGTAAGGGTCTGAAGAAAGAAAGGAGGGATGGAGGCTGAGCTTACAGCATATAACAGAAAAAGTGAATGAAAAAGAGACGGCTGGGCTTTTCCAAGCTTAAATGAGTTTTTGATTGTAAGCATTCACACACATGTAAGCATTTTTCACAGGGAAATGAAGAAAACAGGACTGTGAAATGAGTGAGAGATGGAAGAATAGGAAAAGGGGAAATGTGCAAATTTTTTGGCTGGTGCCTTTGTTTTGGGCCTTGACTGCCTTCGCTTTTGGAGTTCAGGCTCCAAAATGTCAATCCACAAAAAGAAGTCCTCTCAAAGTACTTTTGATGGCCAAATGAAGTAAATGTGATGTAAAATCAATGAATCAAACAAATAATCAATCAATCAATCAATCAATCAAACAAACAAACAAATAAATAATCAATCAATCAAACAAACAAATAAACAATCAATCAATCAAACAAACAAACAAACAAACAAACAAACAAACAAACACACAACAGCCTAAGAGACTTAAATGGACAACTATTTAAAGGTATTCCTGACAACCATCAGTATTGTAATTTTTGACTCAAGAATTTTGGACTCTAGATGAAAGCTTTCTATAAGAATTTTATATGAAACTTTTTGTGAAAGAGAAGCGTGTTATGTTGGGATTTATGTACACTGAAATTTTCATGGTTCCCACAGGGGAAGAATTCTGGGTGCTAGAGTGGTGGGGGTTTTTTCCTTCAAAAAGAACAAAATATAATTATACAGGACATTGCTTTTCCAACAGAGGTCCATTTATTTTCACCAGAAAATAAAACAGTAAATAATTTCGAATAATTTAACCATTTAGAAGAATATTAAACTCCACAGATGGAGAAGGTTTTTCTTAAGCTGCTATTTTAAATTGTAATAAAAAAGTATAAACAATGACATCCACAACAACATCTGAATGATCAAAGAAGTATTTTTGACATTACACTTTAAATCTATCCATCGATTATTCTATCGATAATATCTTAATCCTAATTAGGGTCGCAGGGAGGCTGGTGTCCATCTCAGCAGACTCTGGGTGAGGGCAGAGTACACCCTGGACAGCTCGCCAGGCCATCACAGGGCAGAAGCACACTGACAGCTATGAGGCTCCTCTTGTTGAAAATCTGCAATGGATCTTTTACATGAACCTCTCACCATAGACAGTGACAGACACGGCCGGCCTTTGATAACCCAGTTAGTGCACTGAGGGGGGACACTTTAAATCGTAGTTGTAAAGCAGGATACAATCTGGATTATCCATCACTTTGCACATGGAAAATTTTTAAAACACTGTTCTGATCAATAAAACTGTAAGAATGCTGATGGCTCGTAATGAATACACCTGCTTAGGGTTCAAATGGTGGGGCCGGTGGTGTAGTGGTTTGAGTGCTGGGCTCATGATCAGGAGGTTGTGAGTTCAAATCCCACTGAGACCCCCACTGTGCTAAGACCCCTGGGCAAGGTCTCAACCACAAGTGTGCCTCTGTTCACCCAGCAGTATAAATGGGTACCAGTAAAAATATACTGGGAAGGTAACCTGCGATGGACTAGCGTCCCATCCAGGAGGAGTTGAACTCCTGGTCGCTTCACGCTACAGAAACCGGGGATAAGCACCGGCCTGATGAGCCACTCGGCTCGGGTGTAAAAACCCAACAGACTTACCTTAGGGTTCAAATGCCAAGTGGTATACTTATAAAGTTTTTATAAACTACTAGTCCTTCTAAAAAAATTAGCATATTGTGATAAAGTTCATTATTTTCTGTAATGTACTGATAAAAATTAAACTTTCATATATTTTAGATTCATTGCACATCAACTGAAATATTTCAGGTCTTTTATTGTTTTAATACTGATGATCATTTTGGCATACAGCTCATGAAAACCCAAAATTCCTATCTCAAAAAATTAGCATATGATGTTCAGGTAGTGTAAACGAGCTATTAACCTAATCATCTGAATCAACCAATTAACTCTAAACACCTGCAAAAGATTCCTGAGGCTTTTAAAAACTCCCAGCCTGCTTCATTACTCAAAACCACAATCATGGGTAAGACTGCCGACCTGACTGCTGTCCAGAAGGACATCATTTCAATGAATATATGAAAATAAAAGTGTAGCCATCCTGAAAAGAAAGTGTAATCTTTATTGGCTGTGGGCAGGTGTTCACTGGTATGAAAATACAACACAAAGCTATAATCATAATAGAACAAAAATAAATAATCAGATGAATAATTATAAAAATATTACCAGTTGGCTGCAGTCATGAAGAGTCAATGAGTGAACACTGATACCAACACATTACAAATCCACCCCATATCATCCAATTTAGTCCCCGAATAGTCTCTGAGAGACAGTAATGGCCTGATACCCTGCAGCTGAATTGCTAAGCCCCAGGTCAGGATTCAAGCCCCACTATCACTGGGTCGTCAGTGCTCTCTCCTCAGTGCACTAACTGGATGAGCAAAGGCTGGCCATGTCTCTCAATGTCTGTGGTGGGAGGTTCATGTAAAAGAACCATTGCTGGCTTTCGTAAAGAGGAGCTAGCCATCAGCATGTTTCTGCCCTGCGATGGATTGGCAAGGGCGCCAACCTCCCCATGACCCTAATTAAGATTAAGCAGTTCAGAAAATGAATGAATGAATGAATGAATGAATGAATGGTTCCTGAGACTGAACATTCATCCTGAGGTGGATAATTGTTCTTGTTTATATTACATGGAAACATAACATCAAACTCAACCAAGATATTTATTTTTAGATATTTCATGTAGGACAGAGAGCCCTCCACAAACAGAGAATCAGGATGAGAATTAGCACCAAGTTCAAGATCATGGTTCTCAGTTGGAAAATGGTGGAATGCAGCCTCCGGATCAGGAATGAGGGCTTGCCCCAAGTGGAGGAGTTCAATTATCTTGGGATCTTGTTCACGAGTGAGGGAAGGAGGGAGCAGGAGATCAAGAGGCAGATCAATGCAGCCTCCTCTGTAAAGCGGAGTTTGTACCGGTCCATCAGGGTGAAGAGGGAGCTGAGCCGCAAGGGAAAGCTCTCAATTTACCAGCTGATTAACATTCCTACCATCACATGTGATCATGAGCTTAGGGTAGTGACCAAAAGAACAAAATTGTGGTTACAAGCAGCCGAAATGAGCTTCCTTCCCTGGGGGCATGGCTCTCTCTTAGAGATAGGGTGAGAAAGAAGCTCAGCCGTCTGGGTGGAGCTCAGAGTCGAACCACTTCTCCTCTGCATTGAGAGGAGCCAGTTGAGGTGGTTCAGGCATCTGGTTAGAATGCCTCCCAAACGCCTCCTTGGTGTGGTGTTTTCGGGCATGTCTGACTGGGAAGAAACCCCACGGTCGACATAGAACATGCTGGAGGGATTATGTCTCTCGACTGGTCTGGGAACACCTCTGCATCCCCCCAAAAGATGCTGCTCCCGTGACCCGACTGAACAAGCAGAAGAAGATGAGGATGGAGATATTTTCATTTTTAAAGAATGACTGTGATGTCATTACCTGATCCATTTTACCATTGGAAAATAAATGTGAATGAACTATAGTACTGTTTCAAAGTAGTAGATAAGTGCCCTGCTTAAACAAGTGACCCCCCCCTCAGTGTTTTTGATCTTACGTCTAATAACCGCCTATGTGTACTGGTAGCAAAATGGTAGATCAAATTTACCAATTTTATTTACGACATCATAATCAAAGTGATAAGCATAAATAAAAAAATAGAGTGGGTGGAAGCTTATTAAAATGTTACTAGCGGAGTGGAACTGTAAGTGCTTATTACTATCGAGGTGGAAAACATGACTAATAACAGAACACTAAAAGAGTTTTACTGGTATTTGTATAATTCATTTTACGGTATCAACCAAACTACTTACATCTTCTTTTCCTTTCGGCTGTTCCCTTCAGGGGTCGCCACAGCAAATGATCTGCCTCCATCTCACCCTATCCTCTGCATGTTCTACTCTTACTCCAACTACCTTCATGTCCTCCTTTACCACATCCATGAATCTTCTCTTTGGTCTTCCTCTGGGCCTTCTGCCTGGTAGTTCCATCCTCAGCATCCTACTACCAATATATTCACTATCCCTCCTCTGTACATGTCCAAACCATCTCAATCTGGCCTCTCTGACTTTGTCTGCAAAACATCTAACATGGGCTGTCCCTCTGATGTAGTAATTCCTGATCCTATCCATCTTCGTTACTCCCAGAGAGAACCTCAACATTTTAATCTCTGCTGCCTCCAGCTCTGCCTCCTGTCTTTTCCCCAGAGCCACTGTTTCTAAACCATACAACATCGCTGGCCTCATCACTGTCTTGTACACTTTTCCCTTCATTCTTGCCGATACTCTCCTATCACACATCACACCGGACACTTTTCTCCATCCATTCCAACCTGCCTGCACACGCTTCCTGCAGGTTTGGTATCTAGGACAGGAACGCAGAAGGACAGATGTTGATCAATTTTCAAAAAAGGATGGAAATGGCTGTGGTAAATACTTTCTTCAAGAAGAAACAGGAGCATAGGGTGACTTATAAAAGTGGAGGGAGGAGCACACAGGTAGACTACATCTTGTGTAGGCAATGTAATTTGAAGGAAATCAGTGACTGAAAAGTAGTAGTGGGTGAGAGTGTTGCCAAACAGGATAGGATGGTGGTATGCAGGATGACGCTGATGGTGAGGAACGTGAAGAAGGCAAAGGCAGAGCAGAAAACAAAGTGGTGGAAGTTTAAAAAGGAAGACGGTCGTGTTGTTGAGGAGTTGAAAATGGCTTTGGGTGGTCAGGAAGTGCTTCCAGATGACTGGACAACCACAACAAATGTGATCAGGGAGACAGGGAGGAGAGTACTTGGTGTGTCATCTGGAAGGAAAGTAGATAAGGAGACTTGGTGGTGGAATGAGGAAGTGCAGGAGTATGTACAAAGGAAGACGTTAGCTAAGAAGAAGTGGGACATTGAGAGGACCGAAGAGAGTAAACAGGAGTACAGGGAGACACAGCGTAAGGCGAAAGTAGCAGTGGCTAAGGCCAAACAGAGGGCGTATGATGACTTGTATGATAGGTTGGACAGTAAGGAGGGAGAAAATGATCTATACAGGTTGGCACAGCAGAGAGCTAGAGATGGGAAGGATGTGCAGCAAGTTAGATTGATAAAGGACAGAGAGGGAAATGTATTGACTGATTACAGAAGTGTGCTGGAAAGATGGAAAGAGTACTTTGAAGAGCTGATGAATGTGGAAAATGAGAGAGAAAAAAGAGTAGAAGAGGTGACCATTGAGGAGCAGGAAGTAGCAAAGATTAGTAAGGGTGAAGTGAGGAGGGCACTGAAGAAGATGAAAAATGGAAAGGCAGTTGGTCCTGATGACATACCGGTGGAGGTATGGAAGTGTCTAGGCGAGGTAGCAGTAGATTTTCTGACAAGAACATTCAACACGGTCTTAGAGAGTGAGCAGATACCGGAGGAATGGAGGAGAAGTGTGCTGGTGCCCATTTTTAAGAACAAAGGAGACGTGCAGCATTGTGGCAACTACAGAGGGATAAAGTTGAAGCCATACGATGAAGTTATGGGAAAGAATAGTGGAAGCTAGACTAAGGGCAAAGGTCAGCATTTGTGAGCAACAGTTTGGTTTCATGCCAAGAAAGAGCACCAGAGATGCAGTGTTTGTTAATAGAGAAGTACAGGGAAGGTCAGAGGGAACTGCACTGTGACTTTGTGGATCTGGAAAAATCATATGACAGGGTGCCAAAAGAAGAACTGTTGTATTGCATGAAGAAGTCTGGAGTGGCAGAGAAGTATGTCAGAGTGGTGCAGGACATGCATAAGAGATGCAAGACAGTGGTGAGGTGTGCTGTCGGTGTGAACGACGAATTCAAGGTGGAGGTGGGACTGCATCAAGGGTCAGCTCTGAGCCCCTTCTTGTTTGCGATGGTGATGAACAGGCTGACAGACAAGGTTAGTAGCACTGAGGAAAGTGCTCTCTCCCCTCATATGAATGAGCTCACAGACACCTGTCTACAGCTAGCAATCACTGTGAGTGAGAGAGAAGTGAATGCATACCATCCCTTTCTTCCATGTGAGCTCAGTCAATCAGCTCCCAAGGACTCTGGGCTACAGATGGCTGTGGTATTAAACGGGATTTGAACTTGCGATCTCCAGATTAATAGTTATGCACCTTGTCGATGCACCACCCGGAAGCCACTGTACAATTGCATTTATTACATAACAGCCATTTGGAAGTCTGGAGTGGCAGAGAAGTATGTTAGAGTGGTGCAGGACATGTATAAGAGATGTAAGACAGTGGTGAGGTGTGCTGTCGGCGTGACCGATGAATTCAAGGTGGCGGTGGGCCTGCATCAAGGATCAGCTCTGAGCCCCTTCTTGTTTGCGATGGAGATGGACAGGCTGACAGACAAGGTTAGGCAAGAATCTCCATGGACTATGATGTGTGCAGATGACATTGTGATCTGTAGTGAGAGCAGAGAACAAGTGCAGGAAAATCTAGAGAGGTGGAGGTATGCCCTGGAAAGGACAGGAATGAAGGTTAGCCCCAGAAAATCAGAATACATGTGTGTGAATGAGAAGGACCCAGGAGGAACGGTGATGTTACAGGGAGCAGAGATAAAGAAGGTGGAGGATTTTAAGTACTTTGGCTCAACAATCCAGAGCAATGGGGAGTGTGGAAAAGAGGTGAAGAAGCGCGTGCAAGCAGGCTGGAATGGTTGGAGAAAAGTGTCCGGTGTGATGTGCGATAGGAGAGTGTCAGCTATAATGAAAGGAAAAGTGTACAAGACGGTGGTGAGACCAGCGATGTTGTATGGCCTAGAAACTAGCACTGAGGAAAAGGCAGGAGGCAGAGCTGGAGGTAGCAGAGATGAAAATGCTGAGGTTCTCTCTGGGAGTAACGAGGATGGATAGGATCAGAAATGAGTACATCACAGGGACAGCCCATGTCAGATGTTTTGGAGACAAAGTCAGAGAGGCTAGATTGAGATGGTTTGGACATGTACAGAGGAGGGATAGTGAGTATATTGGAAGTAGGATGCTGAGGTTGGAACTACCAGGCAGAAGGCCGAGATGAAGACCAAAGAAGAGATTTATGGATGTGGTGAAGGAAGACATGAAAGTCATTGGAGTAAGAGATGAAGATGCAGAGGACAGGGCAAGATGGAGGCGGATGGTTTGCTGTGGCGACCCCTGAAGGGAACAGCCGAAAGGAAAAGAAGAAAGAACAAGATATATAAGATTCCTCTGTAATCACCTGAAGAGAGAGGATGGTTTCACTCCCCCTCAAAACAGATCTATAGTGAAAATGAAGTTTCAACAGAAAGTCTTTGTCCTGTCCTTTTATTCTTACTTATATATATATATATATATATATATATATATATATATATATATATATATATATATATATATATAATGCAGCCGTGAGGGGGGGCACAAACCAGTGTCTCTCCCTCACGCCGGTCCCAAGCCCGGATAAATGCAGAGGGTTGCGTCAGGAAGGGCATCCGGCGTAAAACAAATGCCAAATAAACTATGCGAATCACAAGAAAGAATCACATACCGGATCGGTCGAGGCCCGGGTTAACAACGACCGCCATCAGTGCCGTCAACCAACAGGGTGCTGATGGAAATTGGACTACTGTTGGTCGAAGACATCGAAGAAGGAGAGGCGGGAGGCGTGTCCGTTGCCAGAGAGAGAAGAGGAAAGGCATGAGTCTAGGACTGAAAGTAGGGACTTTGAATGTTGGAACTATGACAGGAAAAGGTAGAGAGCTGGCTGACATGATGCAGAGGAGGAAGGTGGACATACTGTGTGTTCAGGAGACCAGGTGGAAAGGTCGCAAGGCTAGAAGCATAGGAACAGGGTTTAAACTGTTTTATCACGGTGTGGATGGGAAGAGAAATGGAGTCGGAGTCATCTTGAAGGAGGAGTTTGCCAGGAATGTTCTAGAAGTGAAAAGAGTGTCAGACAGAGTGATGAGTCTCAAGTTAGAAATTAAAGGTGTGATGGTCAATGTTGTTAGTGCTTATGCCCCACAGACAGGATGTGAGTGAGAAGAGAAGGAGAGATTCTGGAGGGAGTTAGATGAAGTGATGCAGAGTACCCCCAGAGGTGAAAGAGTGGTCATTGGGGCAGACTTCAATGGACATGTTGGTGCAGGAAACGGAGGGGACGAGGAAGTGATGGGTAGGTTTGGTATCCAGGACAGGAACGCAGAAGGACAGATGTTGGTAGATTTTGCAAAAAGGATGGAAATGGCTGTGGTGAATACTTTCTTCCAGAAGAGAGAGGAGCATAGCGTGACTTATAAAAGTGGAGGTAGGAGCACACAGGTAGACTACATCTTGTGCAGGCGATGTAATTTAAAGGAAGTCAGTGACTGCAAAGTAGTAGCGGGTGAGAGTGTTGCCAAACAGCATAGGATGGTGGTGTGCAGGATGATGCTGATGGTGAGGAAGGTGAAGAAGGCAAAGGCAGAGCAGAAGACAAAGTGGTGGAAGTTGAAAAAGGAAGGGTGTCGGGTTGTCTTCAAGGAGGAGTTGAAACAGGCGTTGGGTGGTCAGGAAGTGCTTCCAGATGACTGGACAACTACAGCTAATGTGATCAGGGAGACAGGTAGGAGAATACTTGGTGTGTCGTCTGGAAGGAAAGTAGATAAGGAGACTTGGTGGTGGAATGAGGAAGTGCAGGAGTGTGTACAAAGGAAGAGATTAGCGAAGAAGAAGTGGGACATTGAGAAAACCGAAGAGAGTAAACAGGAGTACAGAGAGACACAGCGTAAGGCAAAGGTAGCAGTGTCAAAGGCCAAACAGAGCGCGTTTGATGACTTGTATGATAGGTTGGAAAGTAAGGAGGGAGAAAATGATTTATACAGGTTGGCACAGCAGAGAAATAGAGATGGGAAGGACGTGCAGCAAGTTACATTGATAAAGGACAGAGAGGGAAATGTATTGACTGATGACAGAAGTGTGCTGGGAAGATGGAAAGAGTACTTTGAAGAGCTGATGAATGAGGAAAATGAGAGAGAAAAAAGAGTAGAAGAGGTGACTGTTGAGGACCAGGAAGTAGCAAAGATTAGTAAGGGTGAAGTGAGGAGGGCATTGAAGAGGATGAAGAATGGAAAGGCAGTTGGTCCTGATGACATACCGGTGGAGGTATGGAAGTGTCTAGGAGAGGTAGCAGTAGATTTTCTGACAAGAACATTTAACAAGGTCTTAGAGAGTGAGAGGATGCCAGAGGAATGGAGGAGAAGTGTGCTGATGCCCATTTTTAAGAACAAGGGAGACGTGCAGAGTTGTGGCAACTACAGAGGGATAAAGTTGATGAGCCATACGATGAAGTTATGGGAAAGAATAGTGGAAGCTAGACTAAGGGCAGAAGTCAGCATTTGTGAACAACAGTTTGGTTTCATGCCAAGAAAGAGCACCACAGATGCAGTGTTTGCCTGAGGATGTTAATGGAGAAGTACAGAGAAGGTCAGAGGGAGCTGCATTGTGCCTTTGTGGATCTGGAGAAAGCATATGACAGGGTGC
>CM045738.1:51497296-51499796 GCA_024760905.1 Plotosus lineatus
TCTTTTTATTAATGTAATCTAAATTAACCATTCATTCATTTGCCGACCCCCAGTGCACTAACTGAGTTATTAAAGTAATCATTGTAAAAGAATCATTGCTAGCTTTCAACTAGAGTAGACTGCATAACTGTCAGTGTATTTCTGCCCTGCGAAGGCCTGGAGCTGTCCAGGGTGTACTCTGCCCTCACCCACAGTCGGCTGGGCTGGGCGCCAGCCTCCTTCTTCATCTTCTTCTTCTTCTTGTCCTTTCGGCTTTTCCCTTCAGGGGTCGCCACAGCGAATCATCTGCCTCCATCTCATCCTATCCTCTGCATCTTTTTTCTCTTGGGCGCCAGCCTCCTCATGACCCTAATTAGGATTAAGCGATTATAGAAAATGAATCTTCTTCTTCTTCTTCTTCTTCTTCTTCTTCTTCTTCTTTTCCTTTCGGCTGTTCCCTTCAGGGGTGGCCACAGCTAATCATCTGCCTTCATCTCACCCTTATCCTCTGCATCTTCTTCTCTTACACCAACGACCTTCATGTCCTCCTTCACCATGTCCATGAATTGTCTATTTGGTCTTCCTCTCGGCCTTCTGCCTGGTAAATCCAACCTCAGCATCATACTGCCAATATACTCACTATCCCTCCTCTGTACATGTCCAAACCATCTCAATCGAGCCTCTCTGACTTTGTCTCCAAAATGTCTTACATGTGCTGTCCCTCTGATGTGCTCATTCCTGATCCTATCCATCCTCATTACTTCCAAAGAGAACCTCAACATTTTCATCTCCGCTACCTCCAGCTCTGCCTCCTGTCTTTTCCCCCAGGCCACTGTTTCTAAACCATACAACATCGCTGGTCTCAACACCATCTTGTACACTTTTCCTTTCATTCTTGCCGATACCTTCCTATCACACAACCATTCCAACCTGCCTGCACACGCTTATTCACCTCTTTTCCACACTCTCCATTGCTCTGGATGGTTGAGCCTAAGTACTTAAAATCCTCCACCTTCCTTATCTCTGCTCCCTGTAACCTCACCGTTCATGTTGGGTCCTTGTCATTCATACACATGTATTCTGTCTTCCTGAGGTTAACCTTCATTCCCCTCCTTGCCAGGGCATACCTCCACCACTCTAGATTTTCTTGTACTTATTCTCTGCTCTCACTGCAGATCACAATGTCATCTGCAATCATCATAGTTCATGGGGAATCTTGTCTCACCTCATCTGTCAGCATGTCCATCACCATAGCAAACAAGAAGGTGCTCAGCGCTGACTCTTAATGCAGTCCTACCACCACCCTGAACTCTTCTGTCACACCAACAGCACACTTCACCACTGTCTTACATCCCTCATACATGTCCTGCACCACTCTAACATACTTCTCTGTCACTCCAGACTTCCTCATGCAATACCACAGTTCCTCTCTCGGCACCCTGTCATATGCTTTCTCCAGATCCACAAAGGCACAATGCAGCTCCTTCTGACCTTCTCTGTACTTCTCTATTAACATCTCCAAAGCAAACACTGCATCTGTGGTGCTCTTTCTTGGCATGAAACCACACTGTTGTTCACAAATGCTCACACACACACACACACACACACACACACACACACACACACACACACACACACACACACACACACACACACACACACACACTAAGATTGAACGAACGATGCACATATCCTCTGCCCTTAGTCTAATGTCCACTATTCTTTCCCATAACTTCATTGTATGGCTCATCAACTTATCCCTCTGTAGTTGCCACAACTCTGCACATCTCCCTTGTTCTTAAAAATGGGCACAAGCACACTTCTCCTCCATTCCTCTGGCATCCTCTCACTCTCTAAGATCTTGTTGAATGTTCTTGTGAGGAAATCTACTGCTACCTCTCCTAGACACTTCCATACCTCCACCGGTATGTCATCACGACCAATTGCCTTTCCATTCTTCATCCTCTTTAATGCCCTCCTCACTTCACCTTTACTAATCTTTGCTACTTCCTGGTCCTCAACAGTCACCTCTTCTACTCTTCGTTCTCTCTCATTTCCATCTTCCCAGCACACTTCAGTCATCAGTCAATACATTTTCCTCTCTGTCCTTAATCACTCTAACTTGCTGCACGTCCTTCCCATCTCTATTTCTCTGCTGTGCCAACCTGTATAAATCATTTTCTCCCTCTTTACTTTCCAATCGAGCATACAAGTCATCATACGCCATCTGTCTGGCCTTTGACACCGCTACCTTTGCCTTACGCTGTGTCTCCCTGTACTGCTGTTTACTCTCTTCGGTCCTCTCTATGTCCCACTTCTTCTTAGCTTACCTCTTCCTTTGTACACACTCCTGCACTTCCTAATTCCACCACCAAGTCTCCTTATCTACTTTCCTTCCAGACGACACACCAAGTATTCTCCTACCTGTCTCCCTGATCACATTAGCTGTAATTGTCCAGTCATCTAGAAGCATTTCCTGACCACCCAAAGCCATTTTCAACTCCTCCTTGAAGACAACACG
>CM045738.1:51504796-51572296 GCA_024760905.1 Plotosus lineatus
TGAGAGTCACTGCCCACCCTGACATTGAAGTCACCGAGGATGATTAGCTTGTCCTTGGGGTCTATACGTGTGATGACGATGTGCAGATCACCATAGAAGGCCTCCTTAACAGGTGTGTCCACTTGAAGCATTGGGCTGTATTGATAAGCGAGAGTGACAAACTTGTCCCCTTGCAGTGGTAGTCGAAGGGATATGATACGGTCAAAATGACCTGTTAGTATTGCATGAAGCTTGTTGGTGATGACATTCTTTATCATGAAACTGACACCTGACTGGGGATGTTCTTCTATTCCTCTCTCGCTCCAGAAAAGGGTGTAGCCTGCTCCATGTTCAATAAGTGATCCTTCCTCAGCAGAGCGAGCCTCACTGAGGGCTGCAATGTCAACATCAAGCCTTGAGATTTCTTTAGCCACGAGAGCAGAACGTCTTTGTGGACGATCATTGCCATCCGAATCCAACAAGGTACATACATTCCAGTACGCAATTTTCATGTGATATTTTCTTCGTTGCCCCTTGCTAAAGGGTTGTGTCAGGAAGGGCATCTGACATAAAAACCTATGCCAAATCAAATGTGCAAATCAGATGATTTGCTGTGGCGACCCCTGATAAAGGGCAAAAAGCCAAAAGGAAAAGAAGAAGAAGAAGAAGATCTTCTTTGTTTAGCACCGCACTAGACCGTTTCTAGTGTTTTCCATCTACACAACGCTAGAAGTAAACAAGAGCTGGATATAACACTCAACAACAGCCGCCTGTCTCATGATGCAAAACCAGTGTACCTTGGAGTCACCTTGGACAGGACTTTGACATACAAAGCCCACCTGCAAAAAGTAGCCAAGAAAGTTCAAACAAGAAACAACCTTGTGCAGATGTTGGCTGGTACTACATGGGGAGCCAGTGCAAGGACACTACGTTCAGCAACATTAGCACTGTCATACTCTGTAGCGGAATACTGTGCTGCTGTCTGGAGGAACTCAGTTCACTGCAAACTAGTTGACACCAGATTGAACTGTGCTATGCGGACCATATCAGGTACACTAAAATCAACACATACAGACTGGCTGCCAGTTATGTGTAATCTTGTCCCGCCAGATATCCGCAGGGAAGCTGTCACTGCAAAGTTACTGGACTCTACACTCCAGATCCCAGGCCTTCCCTGCTGAATGATATTGAGCACCACCCACGATACCGACTGACTTCAAGAAAACCCATCTGGTCTAACCTGCCCACAACAAACTACTCCATGGTAGAAAACTGGCAATCCAGATGGAATAAGGGAACAGCACCAAACAGGGACATCGTGAATGATCCAACAACTGCACTAAATGGTATGGATATTCATCGAGACCTGTGGTGTAAATTGAATCGTTTTCGCTGCGGTACTGGCCCGTGCCGATACATGTTGGAAAAATGGGGATACATTGACTCACCAAATTGTGATTGTGGAGCTATCCAAACTATGCAGCACATACTACAAGAGTGCCCTGAAACACAACTGACAGGAGGCCTCTATGAACTACATGAGGCCACGGATGTCGCGGTTGAATGGCTGAGAAACAACAGCATACGATAGAAGAAGAAGCACCGCATAGGGAGATGACCTGTTGGCAGCAATGAGCTAACCGGGTAGGAGGAGTCAAGCAATTTTTGGGTCACCTTTTCTAGACCTGTCTCCATGTAGAGCAAGCAGTGCTGTCCCTAAAAAGGATGCTATGTGAAACCGGATGATGCTGTTGCCTCATTCTACAATTAAACAACCTATTACAACAGGACCGCCTACATGCAGGCTTGAGACTGCAGCTTCCAGTGCCATCTTGCAACTGCTGTTTTTGCCCCTCCCCGATTGCTGTAGGACTTTGCTCTTCCCCTGCACCAACTGATTGGCACTCTTCAGGTACAGGGACATTCTGCAGTAGCTCAGCAGGCTAAGACGGCTGTGGTGATCTCAGGACTGTAGGTTTTATATCAGAGTTTCCTTCTCCTTGATACACTGTCTGCCAAGACTAATGAGCTGTATCTGCCATGTTTGAAATCAGTGTTGTCCTTCACCTAGATGGGCTGCCCGGCGCAAACTAGTTTTAAGGCGCTAGAGGCCCGCCTTCGCCCCTTCTCCATGTCTGTGGAAACAGGACTTGCTGGGCTATGAGATAGCTGCACGTGAAGGCCAGGGAGCTGGGCTTTTGCTGACAGAGGCTCCATTGAAGCATGCCTTTTGGAAGCATTTTTTTAGAGAAGTAAGGGCTTAACTGCACAACCCACCCCTGTCAGTGTCAGCTTTTGAGACCCGAGTACTACCTCTGCAATAGACAGGCAACCTGTTGAGGTGTTTCCGTCTTATTGCCAGAAATCAGCTGGGATTGATTCCAGCTTCCCTGTGGCCATGATGGATGGATGGATAAATGGAAGGATAGATGGATGGATGGCTACATCATATTCTCAGTACTAGACCTGATTATGTATAAACTGTAATTATTTGTTTGTCTGTTTGTTCTTATTTACACTACAGTTGTTATAAACACACATTCTCTCACCAGATTCTCAAAAACAACGCAGGACTGAGACTGGAGACTCCTCCCTCACAGCTCAATGGGCTTGGATTCCATCTCCAAGCTCAGACATATTTGTGAGGAGTGTAGATGTTCTCCCTGTGCTTGAGTGTGAATGGTTTTGTGTGTGTGTGTGTGTGTGTGTGTGTGTGTGTGTGTGTGTGTGTGTGTGTGTGTGTGTGTGTGTTGGCCCTGTAATGGTCTGGTGAGTTGTTCAGGGTATACCCTACCTTCACCCAGTGTAGGATGCAGTCTCCCTGTGACAATAGTAGGATTGATCACTTTGCCAAATGATTGAGAGTGAGTGAGAAAATTTCACCATGTCAATCAATATTTTTAATATATTTTGAATTATTTTGAATGAGTCATTTATATAGAAGCAATGACATGTAAGGGCATTCATGCGGTTTTCAACTGGAACTTCTATCATTGCTTGTCTTATGGATATTAATCAATGGCCCCTAATCAATCAGCCTTATTAACTCTGTGCTGTGGCAAGCAAAAGTTAATTTACAATTACTATTTAATAATTGTGTAATTACATAGCCATATCATACACACTGACTGGCAGATGCATTAAACTTTATTTGTATGACATGACTCCCTATTTAGGATGTGAGAAACTTTTACAGCATTCCCTGCATTCCCAAGAAAACGTCTGTTTGCAATTTGCACACTTGGTGGACAAATGCATCAACAAATCGATGACAAGGTTTAAGTGAAAAAGTAAAAAAATTACTATCATTAAACAGAGAAGTGTTGGCATGTTATTTGTCTAAACCAATCTAGATCTGGTGTTAAAAAACACACAGCAAGCTTTTTCCATGCTGTTTAAGCCAAATCTCGACATGCTTGAGCTGATGCTCTTACAAGGGGAAAATAGCCGTCACGTCTACACCACCGCCTGCTCAGGATACTTTCGTTTGGATATGGAGTGAGATGAAAATGATATGAAATTAGAAAAAAGGTCCAGATTTCATCCGTACATATACTGTGGCTGTTCGAAATCTGAAAATGCCGCTTTGAAATACGAATGTTTGCTTTATGGGTTTAAAAAGTGCCCAAGGTTCAAACTTTGGTTTTATGTTTCAAATAGTCTGTTTGGAGGTGTCAGAATTAATCAGTGTCTTGTTGTGTCCTTCACTGGTTTTGTGTTACTATAGAAATCCTGCCAACTTGTCTTCAAGACCCACAAATGTACGGAATCTTGGTTTAGGATCAGGTTTTTTCATCAATCTTTTTTTTGGTACGCATTCATTTATTTTGGACAGAATCTCCTCAAATCCTGCTGAGGTTAAAGGTTAACAGTAATAATAAAACCAGCGCACTAAGCTTATCTTTTATCATTTGATAGACATAAGCCTATGTTTTTTGAAGGCAATAAATTTCCTGAGCTGTTCGTCACCATGTTTTCAGCTCCAGGCGTAACTCATTCGGTACAGAAACCTGTGGACAGATACACAGCAGGAAGAGGAATATTTATTCGCCTGATTATTTAATAAATCATGCAGTTGGAAAAGTAGAGGCTCAGTGTAAAAAAAAATAAAAACCTTGCATGCCTGTGTGGTGAATAGCCGGCCCAAGTTGCAGTTTCGGAGAAATGCTGTGGTGCGTTTCACTCCTCACATTTGTATCAGCCTGCGGTGTAGCACTAACCAGCTACAGGAAGCCTACGGTGGCCCCGCAGAGACAAAATAAGTCTACATTGAAATGTAATATGGGTAATCATCAAACTTGCAGACTTGGGAAAGACTGTATTCAGGGTGATTGATAGAACAAATGAGCTGCATGAAAGTTCAGTTTTGTGTATGTGTGTGTGTGTGTGTGTGTGTATGTGGGTGTGTGTATGTGCGTGTGTATGTGGGTGTGTGGGTGGGTGTGGGCGCGTGTTGGTGGATATGGGTTTTTTTCCATATTTTTTTTAGCTAAAGAGGAACTCTGCCCGTTAGCTCAGTGTTGATTCAGTCTGTTTTTGTTGATGGGTCTGTTGTTGTTTAACGCCAGATGCTTTGGGTCAGATCAATGTGACTCCCTAACTGATGCTAGTTTGGTGGGCAGAGTGTTGAGCGAGTGTGAGATGTGTTTGCTCAATGAGTCATGTTGAGCTGAGCTGTTACTTCAGTGAGAGGAAATGATCAGTTTAACATTCAATATCGCCCACCTCCTCCTTCAACTGACCACCACCGATTCAACATTCTTCATCCTTAATCAGTCAGAAAGTGACAGAGAAACATAGCGCCATCATCAGACAACTGATGGAATTTCAGTGAACACACACACACACACACACACACACACACGCGTGTGTGTGTGTTTGTGTATCTATGTGTGTGTGGGGGTGGGGGTTTTGTGTGTGTGTGTGTGTGTGTGTGGCGGGGGGGGGGGCTATGCTCTTTGACCTCTGCACCTGCAGAGTTAAGTCTCCAGCCTCTAGAGTTTATTTGGATTACCATTTCTTTCTCTGTTTATCTCACCCTCTCCATCTTCTCGCTCTTGAGAAAATCCTATATTAAAATCATCTTTATGAAATGAAGCCATTGAAGCAGAAGCAATACAGTGACAGGATGGATACAGAATAAAGATACAAAGGCTGCACATTAAGTAGGTTGAGGGTCAGTGCAGACGCTCTGATGCTGACTTATGTCTGGAAAACACTGAATGTAGAGTGCCATTCATCCATCCATCCATCCATCCATCCATCCATCTATCTATCTATCTATCTATCTATCTATCTATCTATCTATCTATCTATCTATCTATCTATCTATCTATCTATTTATCTGTTACGAGCATGTACATTTATGTGTAATATAAAAGGTGGTCACTTAGTCTAAATTGGGGGTCCTGCGTATCTTTGCTGAAATCTTCTTTTTCTTCTTCTTTTCCTTTCGGCTGTTCCCTTCAGGGGTCTTCACAGCAAACCATCCGCCTCCATCTCGCCCTGTCCTCGGCATCTTCTTCTCTTACTCCAATGACCTTCATGCCTTCCTTCATCATACTTATATAATATGTTTGCTGTATCTACTCACTGGTGCACATTGGTGAGTCAGGGCTAGTGATAGTTTCACACATAGACGCAGTATGTTTAAGGACACATGTACTTTAAGGTAGTAGTGGTGTGAGACCTGGGTGCACGTGTACTGGTGGTATTGTACAATGCTTTGGGGTGTTGCGAAATCACAGGGGAGTGCTGCATCCAAAAGAAAATGGTGGAAAGGACTACTGGAGTTGCACAAGCCAACGGAGGGGAGGAGCAACACAGACATGTTGGGGCTGGTCTGGGCTTGCCTGGACTTGTTCAGGCTTGTACCAGAGTGAAAACAACTTGTTGTGGGAATCTATATTAAGGACCCGTGGTCGACTGGCTAGGGGGCTCTTCCAGTCTCCTTGTGGCTCTTCGGGTGGATCATGGATCAACTCATCTCAGGTGAACCATGGAACACGCTTCACCTAAGTTTCATTGCTCGGGACTTCATCGACACAGTTCATCCTCCACGTCCATGCACAGCCCACGAGAGGATGGTCATCAGTTGTTTCGTCTGACACGCGGAATGGCAAGCCTTTCCCCGCCAGCACATGTGCTATCACTAAATTTACCCTGCTGAAGGCACTTGGTGACTATGGGACCCTTATATGGTTTAGGTCTAAGTTGTGAATAATGTGAATTTTGTCTTATTTTGTTCATAGTATTAAATTGTACATAGTTTATGTCGTGGTCTGTCGTGCTTTGCTGGTTTCACAGTGCAATTTCCATCCTCTAAATTTTCCTATCCGTAACAAGTGGGGGCTTGTCCGATAGAATCCGTTAGGCATACATAACACTATCTATCTATCTATCTATCTATCTATCTATCTATCTATCTATCTATCTATCTATCTATCTATCTATCTATCTATCTATCTATCTATCTATGTATGTATGTATGTATGTATTGATTATCACTTCCTTCATGTGTTGAAAGGAGTCTCCAGTGCCACAATGCAAGCTTAAGGTTTTTAGGAAATAACAGTTTGCATATAATAATTTTACTCCAGAGGCTTTCATTAACCCGATTAATGCACAATTTGAACTATGCATTTTAATTGTTATTTAATAATGTATTTAAATGGAATTTAAAACATCACATGAATAAAACTGAACAGATTCTGCACAAATTTATCAGGTGTTGGAGATGTGTCACCATATTTAATGAGTATCATGAGAAGAGAAACAAAACAAACAAGACAAAGAATGAATAAATAACTAAATACAGTAGGCCCTTGACTATTCACGGTTTTGCACTGACGGTTTGCATATTCGCGGATTGCCGAGCAACTGTCACGTCATTCAATTTCAGCCAATGGCTGTCCTCATTCCTGCTGATTGGTTGAGATGATGTAACTCCCCTTTTACCTCATTCGTGCACAAGTTGTCAATGAGCCTTTTTTAGTGTGTTTCAATTACCAGTTAAGCTCCATGATGCCACTCAAACGGTGTTTGTCTTCTCTGGCTAAGCGATAGAAAACGTTGGATGTCTCTTCTGAAGAAATAAGACTTTCTCCTGAAGAAACAACATTTTCCTCTGAAGTGCCCGAAGAGGAATAATCATTTGAACTGTTGTGTTAAAGTTTTTTTTTCAATTACTATTCCAGTACAATACCTAAGTTAATGTTTAGAATGCTTGTGTGTGAGATTTTATGTTTTGTAGCATGTTTAAAAAACGATACCAAAAGGATAGACTTCAATAATTATGATTCATGTCCTTTTACATTGAATGTGATGTCTCCAAGATGGCGCTGCCTAGAGGGCAACGTTGCGGAGTTCTCAGAGTCAAATTGTTTCATTGTTTGTGTTAATTTGTTTTATATGTTGTTGTTTGTTTGTTTTTTGCACTCTGCTCGTCAATGACTGAGCGACCCGACTACAGCTATGAGATTGGACGTCTCATACAGCTTATTGTTAGCCGGGGTGTACCTAGCATTGAGCTACCATAGCATATTAGCTCAAGATAGGAGTTGAGCATGCTCAGTTCTAAACGTCCGATCTCATAGCTAGAGTAGGGTCGCTCAGTCATTGATGAGCTTCTTCTTCTTCTTTGATTAAAACATATTTTATTCAAACATGAAATGGATTGGGCACAAGTTATCCAACTTAATAAAGCCCTCTCCAGGTAGTTACAGTAATTATATTACAAAATATACAGCAAGATACTCACAAGGGAAGGATATATATACAAAAGAATTAAAGGAATTGTTTAGTATTACAAATAAATATTTGTACACGTTTGAAAACATTCTGTTTTTCTCTCAGAGAGTAATCTGCATTGCCATTTAAAATGAGATTAATATCGATTGGTGCTCTTTGATGGACAATGTACTTTAAAGTTTTTAACATTTGTTCACGTTGAAAATTATATAAGGGACATTCTAGAAAATAGTGGAAAACATTCTCACACTTGTGGCCACACTGACAGCGTGCATCATCCTTTACATTAATTCTAAATATATCATCATTAAGTGAACTCGACATATATCTTAATCTTGTGTGTAAAATATTTAACTTCCTTTTCCCATATATATAATATACCAGTGCACATTCTGGTTTTAGACAAATCGCTGATCTAAATGAAACTACAGAATTGCTGTCTCTGGTTCCTAGTGGGATAATCATTCCACAATTTAACTGTTGATGGAAAAAATGAAAGTGTTGAATATTTTAATCGTGTAGGAGGTATACTATAATCATGGCTATTTCTTAATGGATAGTTCGTTCTGTTCGCTACGACTGGAGGTAGTAGATCACAGAGAAAAGTTGGAGTAAGACGTTTGTGTATCTTATAAAATAACATTAATTTACGGACACGCCTTCTTTCAGACAGCAATTCCCAGCCCATTTCAAAGTATAGTGATTGAGAATAAGCATATCTTGGCAGTCCAGTAACAATGTGGGCAGATTCAAGCTGTAACTTTTCTAATTTCTTGGCTTGCTCAATCGAACACCCGTCCCATACCTCACATGCATACTCAAAGTTTGGTCTGATAAATACGGTATAAATTTTGGACAGTGTCACTCTATTTAGTAGAAATTTTAACTTTCGAAGTGAGCCTATCATTCTGGAAGTCTTTTTAACAATATTTTCAATATGAACGTGCCATCTCCCATTTGATGAAAAACATAAATCCAAATGTTTGTGAGATTCCACTGCTTTCACTTTACAGCCGTCAAAATACAAACCAATATCTTGATTATTCCTAATAGTGAATAGCATAGTTTCAGTTTTTTTCTGGGTTATATGAAATTAACCAATCCTTAGCCCAATTGCATAGAAGTTCTAAATTTTCATTCATAAGCTGTTCCATTAATTGCTTTTCTTTTGACAATGTTCTGAATTGAGTATCTTCAGCGAAAAGCCAAATAAAACAATTTAATTTATCTGCAATCTCATTTAGGACCTAATTAGGACCTAAAACTGACCCCTGAGGTACTCCAGCTTTTAACACCAAAGGTTTAGATAACGAGCCATGAACAAAAACTGATTGACTGCAATCACTTAGATAATTATTAAACCAATCAAGTAGTTTTCCACAAACTCCATACTTCTCTAGTTTGTGCCTAAGCCCCATGTGCCAAACTCTATCAAATGCTTTAGAGACATCACAAAAAAAAAAAACCATACAATAGTAATCTTTGTTATCAAGCGATGTGCAAATCTGGTTATAAATTTCAACAAGTTGTTGTACAGTAGAGTGATCTCTCCTGAATCCACACTGATATCTATATAACAAATCATTTGCCACAAAATAATTATAAACATGTTTGAAAACCACCCTTTCAAACAGCTTTCCAACACAGCTTATCAGTGAAAATGGGCGATAATTTGATACAATAGAGTTATCCCCCTTCTTGTATAGCGGCATAACATTTGCATATTTCCATTGATTAGAATATACTGATAAGTTAAGTGACGTGTTAAATATCATACACAACACTGGGCTTATAGACTCAACAGTATATCTCAATAACTGATGACTAATCTGATCTGGTCCAGCAGCTTTCTTAAGAGGGAGACATTTAATTATGTCGGATATCTCATTAACTTCGATCTTAATATTATCTTTAACAGTATTAGTGCATTTATCAAAATTTGGAAGAGATTTATTGCCTGCACCATTCAGATTGGTTACAGACTCAAAATATTCATTCAACATATTAGCTTTATCTATGTCTGTAAATGCTGATGGACATTCATCAGAAACACTTCTTTTTAGAGCTGGAATTGTAGAAGCGGAACCTGACGTCTTAATTAAACTGCGTAAAATTTTCCAATATGATGATCTATTCTCTCCATACAACTCGAAAATAAATTCATCAAGATTAGAGTAGAATTGTTCTTTAGCATAACATTTCATGTTATTAACTTTATTTCGCTTCTTTTTGTATTTACTAATATCAAAGTCCTTCTGTGTTCTTTTTGCCTTTTTCCGTAGTTGATCCCGCTTTCTACTTTCACATCTAATATTTGAGTCATACCATGGTTTGTCATTAGGTCTTATCATAACTATTCTAGAAGGGATACATTGTTTTGTGTAATCATTAAAATGGTCATAAAATGTACAACAAATGTCATCAACGTTGGAACAGACACTAAACAATGACAACCAATCCGTATCATTAATAAGTGCATTTAGCTTCTCATAGTCACCATCTTTATAACACCAGACCTTTCTAGAATATGCAACCTTTGTTGACACATGCGCATCTATGCTAACAAACGTACCTTTGTGATCACTTATAGTTCTGTCAAAA
This sequence comes from Plotosus lineatus, assembly GCA_024760905.1. Lineage (NCBI taxonomy): Eukaryota > Metazoa > Chordata > Actinopteri > Siluriformes > Plotosidae > Plotosus > Plotosus lineatus. The sequence goes on from CM045738.1 coordinate 51,515,126, forward strand.
TCAATCACACCACTTTCTACAACATCAACTTCATCACTGACTATAACTGGATCTAGCAACGTGCTGGTTGTCCTGGTAACCCTGGTAGGTTCTGTTATAATATTACGTAAATTGTTTCTAGTTAAAATATCTGTTATGTTTAGATTTGATACAGATAATACATTTTCATTCAAATCACCAACAATAATAACTTTATTTGAGATATCTAAAGCACCTTCAATACTAATATCAAATCTACCCCAGAAGTTGTCCATATTGCTTTCTGGTCTGTAAACGGTACATAAGATGAGTGGTTTTTGAGGAAAAAATATCTTAACCCATATCGACTCATCAAATATATTCTCTAGTTCAGGAAGTCTCTTAAAGCTTAGGTTTTTAGAAATATACATCATCACCCCACCCCCGAATGAATTTCTGTCTCGACCTATCGGAACATGAAAGTTTTCCCAAACTAAGATTTCATGATCTGTACTTGCATCTAAATGGGTTTCTGTAAAACATACTATGTCATATTCAGATAAAAACTCTGATAGATAAGACTGCTTATTACGGATCCTTCATGCATTCAGGTGAAAGATAGACAACAAGCTGTCATTCTGAACAATAGGACCTGGGTTAGATTCCACGTCATCAGCAAGCTGAAGTAACTATAAGATAATCAAAGTAATATTGATATTTATAACTTGTGATTGAAGCAGACGTAGAAACATGAATACACAGCAAGTCTTCAATTCTAGTGATAATAAATTACACGTACTTCCTACTTCATAACTTAGAAAACTAATAAAATACAGTTTTGTTACTAAATAGAATACTGAAGTTGAAACATTTCTTAAGATTACAAGAGCACTTGAAATGCCTGAATAACCCGATCACCGCACGGTGTTTCATTATGTCATTACTCATAAGGCTTATTTACTTGATGTTGACAGTACTTGTGCGGGCACTAGATCGGGCTATTAACAGACATATCAATAAATATAATTGTACATAATAGGATGGCAATGCAGGATCTCTCACATGTTCTAAAGAAACTGAATAAACATAGGATATACACAATGATTCCATAATGGATTTCTATACACATATATACATTATATTACAATTTGAAGAATATAACAAAAACTAAAGATGAGAAAAACTATAATATGAACAAAGAAAGGTGCAAACATAGCAAATAGTAAGATAGGTTATTGTGTGTTAATATATTATTTACAATTAACAATCAATGACATCTTATACAGAATACATGTGTGTGAACGACAAGGACCCAAGAGGAACGGTGCGGTTACAGAGAGCAGAGATAAAGAAGGTGGAGGATTTTAAGTACTTAGGCTCAACAATCCAGAGTAATGGAGAGTGTGGAAAAGAGGTGAAGAAGCGCGTGGAGGCAGGTTGGAATGGATGGAGAAAAGTGTCCGGTGTGATGTGTGATATGGTTTAGAGACAGTGGCCCTGGGGAAAAGACAGGAGTCAGAGTTGGAGGTAGCAGAGATGAAAATGTTGAGGTTCTTCTTGTTTTTCTTTTGGCTGTTCCCTTCAGGGCTCACCACAGCAAATGATCTGCCTCCATCTCATCCTATCCTCTGCATCTTCGACTCTTACTCCAACGACCTTCATGTCCGCCTTCACCACATCCATAAATCTTCTCTTTGGTATTCCTCTGGGCCTTCTGCCTGGTAGTTCCAACCTCAGCATCCTACTACCAATATACTCACTATCCCTCCTCTGTACATGTCCAAACCATCTCAATCTATCCTCTCTGACTTTGTCTCCAAAACATCTAACATGTGCTGTCCCTCTGATGTACTCATTCCTGATCCTATCCATTCTCATTACTCCCAAAGAGAACCTCAACATTTCAGTCATAGATGAGCATAGTGCAAAAAACAAACAAACAACAACATACAAAACAAATTAAAACGAACAAAGAAACAATTTGACTCTGAGAACTCCGCAATGTCGCCCTCTAGGCAGCGCCATCTTGGAGACGTCACATTCAATGTAAAAGGACATGAAGCATAATTATTGAAGTTTATCCTTTTGGTGAAATTTGTGAAACACGCTACAGAACATAAAATCTCACACACAAACATTCTAAACATTAACTTAGGTACTGTACTCTAATAATAATTGAAAAAGACTTTAATACAAGTGCTTTATAACAGTATATGCTGTATAATGTTTATATTTTATTATCAATAAATATAACAGTAAAAATTAAAAAGCTTTTTTTTCCTTAATCATTATGACATTTTACTACATTAATACTGTACTAATGAGTAAGACTGTCCATAGAATGTGTTTAAGAAGCATATAATAGCGTATGTAATATATACATAGTATTTTACTTCCGGTTGATCATTCGTGTATGTAACTTCCAGGTACAGAACTCGCGGATTATCTTCATTCGGGGAAGGGGCCGGAACCAAACTCCGCAAATAATGAGGGCCTACTGTACAGGGGAGCCTCGGAATCCGAACGCTCTAGAGTTCAAACAAATCGAAATCTGAACAAAAAATCTCTGATTTTTTTTGTCCCAGAACCCGAACAAAAACCAGTAGTTTAACTCGAGAAATGCGCGAGAAAAAATGAGACCGACAGGGAGGAAAAGTGCACAACTACAGGAAGTCTGGAAGTTGTTCATACTATGTATGTTCTGGGGAAGTCCGGAAGTTGTTGATACTATGTATCACCCTAATAAAGCAATCCTGGGAAAGTCCGGAAGTTGTTGATACTATGTATCATCCAAATAAAGCTGTCTTGGGGAAGTCTGGAAGTTGTTGATACAGTACTATGTACGCATCACCCTCATAAAGCTAAAGTTAGCGCTAAAGCACTAAAGCTATCTAATCACTAACACCAAACACCACCTCCAGCAACAAATACGATTTAGAGTACCAAACAGAAAACCCTCAGATCGGCTTATAAACATAATCGCCTAAACAAAGCTGAAGAGGATGTATCTTCTTTTTCTTTCAGCTGTTCCCTTCAGGGGTCACCACAGCAAATCATCCGCCTCCATCTCAGCCTGTCCTCTGCATCTTCTCCTCTTACTCCAATGACCTTCATGTCTTCCTTCACCACATCCATAAATCTCTTCTTTGGTCTTCCTCTAGGCTTTCTGCCTGGTAGTTCCAACCTCAGCATCCTACTGCCGATATACTCACTATCCCTCCTCTGTACATATCCAAACCATCTCAATCAATGAGTCCCCACAGCGAATCATCTTGATTCGCACGTTTTGATTTGGCAGAGGTTTTTACGTCGGATGCCCTTCCTTTTACAACCCTTTTAGCAAGGGACAGAAACACGCTGACGACTTTGCAGCCTACTCTTTAAAAATGTTAGCAATGGTTCTTTTACATGCCTCTCACCATAGACAGTGAGAGACATGGCCCGCCTTTGATAACCCAGTTAGCCACACTGGGGTGGGGGACAGTGACAACCTTGTGGAGAGTGGGACTCGAACCCCCAACATTTGGATCAGCGATCCAGCGCCCTATACTACTAGACCACCACTGCCCCTAAGTATTTAAAAACCTTCACCTTCGTTATTTCTCTCCTGTGTCCTTCTCATTCACACAAATGTACTCTGATTTTCTGAAGCTAACCTTCATTCCTCTACTTTCCAGGGAATACCTCCACCTCTCTAGATTTTCCTCCACTTGTTCTCTGCTCTCACTACAGATCACAATGTCATCTGCAAACATCATAGTCCATGGAGATTCTTGCCTCGGCTCAGAGCTGACCCTTGATGCAGTCCCACCTTCACCTTGAACTCTTCTGTCACGCCGACAGCACACCTCACCACTGTCTTACATCTCTCATACATGTCCTGCACCGCTCTAACATACTTCTCTGCCATTCCAGACTTCCTCATGCAACACCACAGTTCTTCTCTTGGAACCCTGTCAGATGCTTTCTCCAGATTCACAAAGGCACAATGTAGCTCCTTCTGACCTTCTCTGTACTTCTCTATTAACATCCTCAAAGCAAACATTGCATCTGTGGTGCTCTTTCTTGGCATGAAACCAAACTGTTGTTCACAACTGCTGACCCTTAGTCGAGCTTCCACTGTTCATTCCCATAACTTCATCGTATGACTCATCAATTTTATAGCTCTGTTGTTGCCACAGCTCTGCACGTCTCCCTTGTTCTTAAAAATGGGCACAAGCATACTTCTGCTCCATTCCTCTGGCATCCTCTCACTCTCTAAGACCTGTTTGGATGTTCTTGTCAGGAAATCTACTGCTACCTCTCCTAGACACTTCCATATCTCCACTGGTATGTCATCAGGACCAACTGCCTTTCCACTCTTCATCCTCTTCAATGCCCTCCTCACTTCACCCTTAGCAATCTTTGCTACTTCCTGGTCCTCAACAGTCACCTCTTCTACTCTTTGTTCTCTCTCATTTTTCTCATTCATCAGCTTTTTAAAGTACTCATTCTGTCTTCCCAGCACACTTCTGTCATCAGTCAATACATTTCCCTCTGTCCTTAATCATTCTAACTTGCTGCACGTCTTTCCCATCTCTATTTTTCTGCTGTGCCAACCTGTATAAATCATTTTCTCCCTCCTTACTGTCCAACCTATCATACAAGTCATCATACGCCCTCTGTTTGGCCTTTGACACTGCTACTTTCGCCTTACGCTGTGTCTCCCTGTACTCCTGTTTACTCTCTTCGGTCCTCTCAATGTCCCACTTCTTCTTAGCTAACCTCTTCTTTTGTACACTCTCCTGCACGTCCTCATTCCACCACCAAGTCTCCTTATCTACTTTCCTTCCAGAAGACACACCAAGTACTCTCCTACCTGTCTCCCTGATCACATTAGCTGTAGTTGTCCAGTCATGTGGAAGCACTTCCTTACCACCCAAAGCCTGTTTCAACTCCTCCTTGAAGACAACACAACACTCTTCCTTTTTCAGCTTCCACCACTTTGTCTTCTGCTCTGCCTTCTCCTTCTTCACCTTCCTTACCATCAGTATCATCCTGCACACCACAATCCTATGCTGTTTGGCAACACTCTCACCCACTACTACTTTGCAGTCACTGACTTCCTTTAAATTACATCGCCTACACAAAATGTAGTCTACCTGTGTGCTCCTACCTCCGCTCTTATAAGTCACCCTATGCTCCTGTCTCTTCTGGAAGAAAGTCACCACAGCCATTTCCATCCTTTTTGCAAAATCGATCAACATCTGTCCTTCTGTGTTCCTGTCCTGGATACCAAACCTGCCCATCACTTCCTCGTTCCTTCTGTTTCCTGCACCACCATGTCCATTGAAGTCTGCCCCAATGACCATTCTTTGACCTCTGGGGGTACTCTGCATCACTTCATCTAACTCACTCCAGAATCTCTCCTTCTCTTCCTGCTTACATCCCGCCTGTGGGGCATAAGCACTAACAACATTGAACATCACGCGTTCAATTTCTAACTTGAGACTCATCACTCTGTCTGACACTCTTTTCACTTCTAGAACATTTCTGACCAACCCCTCCTTCAAGATGACTCCTAATCTATTTCTCTTCCCATCCACACCATGATACAACAGCTTAAACCCTGCTCCTAAGCTTCTAGTCTTGCTACCTTTCCACCTGGTCTCCTGAACACACAGAATGTCCACCTTCCTCCTCTGCATCATGTCAGCCAGCTCTCTACCTTTTCCTGTCATAGTTCCAACATTCCCTACTTTCAGTCCTAGACTCATGCCTTTCCTCTTCTCTCTCTGCCTATGGACACACCTCCCACCTCTCCTTCTTTGACCTCTCCTTCTTCAACCTCTCCTTCTTCTACCAACAGTAGTCCAATTTACACCTGTACCCTGTTGGTTGACAGCACTCATGGCGCTTGTTGTTAACCCGAGCCTCAACCGATCCGGTATGAAATTTGTCTGGACTGTTTGCATTCTGTATTTTGGCAAAAGTTTTACGCCGGATGCCCTTCCTGTCACAACCCTCTGCATTTATCCGGGCTTGGGACTGGTGTGAGGACGGAAACTTGTTTGTGCCCATCCTATTGGCTGCATTACATTGTAAGCTTGGTAAAGCACTTAATTAAAATAAATATAAATGCTGTAATTTGATTCTTTTAATAAACCGTGCTACTTGGATGGATGCGATACTGGCCTGACGACAGTGCACAAGTCTGATGTTGCTCGCAGTGGTCCAAGGGATCACTCAAGGAGTTGATATGTTTGCTCAGACACATAGAAAATTAGAGGGAACATAGGCCACAATTATTAGTTCTCTGATGTTAATACTCTCCTCCTTGAATCACCACCTTATTGTGGTGGAGGGGTTTGCTTGACCTAATGATTCTAGGAGCTATGTTGTCAGGGGCATAATGCCCATGGTATGGTCACCCAAGGCAAATAGGTCCTGGGTGAAGGTCCAGACGAAGTGCGGTTCAGAAGAACTCTATGCAAAATAAAAAGAAAAGGGCACAGTTTTCCTTGCCTGGACGTGGGTCACAGGGGACCCCCCTGAAGCCAAGCCTGGAGGAGGGGCTTGAAGGAGAGCTGATCAAGAGGGGAGCTGAGCTGTCTATCGATCACCACCTAGTGGTGAGCTGGCTTCGGTGGTGGGGAAGGCTGCCTTTCAGACCTGGCAGGCCCAAGCGTGTAATTAGGGTCTGCTGGGAACGTTTGGCAGAGTCTCCTGTCCAAGAGGCCTTTAACTCATACCTCTGGCAGACCTACAACCACATCCTGGAGGAAGCAGGTTACATGGAATCTGAATGGGCCATGTTTCGTGCCTCTGTTGCTGAGGTGGTAGCCCATAGCTGTGGCCGGAAGGTCATCGGTACTTGTCGTAGCGGTAACCCCCAAACCTGGTGGTGGACATCTGTGGTGATGGGGGCCGTCCAGCTGAAAAAAGAGACATATCAGGTTTTATTAGCCTGTGGGACTCCTGAGGCAGCAGACGGGTACCAGCAGGCCAAACATGCTGCAGCCAAAGCTGAAGCAGATGCAAAATCTTGGGCTTGGGAGCATTTTGGTGAGGGCCTGGAGAGTAATTATCGTTTGGCTTCCTCAATCCCACCAACATGCCCTCCATGGAGGAGGAAGACCCTGTGGGTTTGGGCGGGGGTCTGCCCATCACTGGACTGGAGGTCACTGAGGTAGTCAAAAAGCTCCTCGGTGGTCGGGTTCCGAGGTTGGATGAGATCTGCCCTTGCTGCTCCTGTCTTGGTTGACACGTCTGTGCAACATTGCGTGGTCACCCGGGGCTGTACCTCTGGATTGGCAAACCAGGGTGGTAGTCCTCCTGTTTAAAAAGGGGACCTGATGGTGTGTGCCAAAATTGGGGAATCACACTCCTCAGCCTCCCCGGGAAGGTCTATGGAGGGGTTCTGGAGAGGAGGATCTGACCGATAGTGGAACCTCAGATTCAGGAGAAACAATGTGGTTTTCATCCTGGCCGTAGCACTCTTGACCAAATCTATATGCTCCACAGGCTCTTTGGAGGGGGCATATGAATTTGCCCAATTTGTTCACATATGTTTTGTGGATTTAGAGGAGGGTTTCGACCGTGCACCTGGGGCTATCTTGTGGGGCGTGCTCCAGGAGTATGGCATTTCAGACCCGTTGCTATTGGCGATTCGATCGCTGTATCACCGGAGCCAAAGTTTGGTCCGTATTGGTAACAACAGGCTGAATTTGTTCCCGATGAGGGTTGGAGTCTGCCAAGGGTGTCCTTTGTCACCGATTCTGTTCATAATTTTTATGGACAGAATTTCTAGGCGCAGCTGAAGCATTGAGGGATTCTGGTTTGGTGGCCATTGGGTCTTGTCTCTACTTTTTGCATATGATGTTATCCTTTGGGCTTCACTAGGCCGGGATCTCCAGCTCTCATTGGAGTGATTTGCAGTCAAGTGCGAAGCAGCCGGGATGAAAATCAGCACCTCCAAGTCTGAGGCCACAGTTCTCAGTTGGATGAGGGTGGAATGCACCCTCCGGGTCGGGAATAAAGTCCTGCCCCAAGTGGAGGAGTTTAAGTATCTTGGGGTCTTGTTCATGAGTGAGAGAATGATGGAGCGGGAGATCGACAGATGGATTGCTGCAGCCTGTGTTGTTAAACGGAGCCTATAAGGGTCCATCTTAGTGAAGAAGGAGCTGAGCCGCAAGGCAAAGCTCTCAATTTCCCAGTCGATCTATGTTCCAACCCTATGCTTTTTACCCTGAGCTTTGGCTAGTGACCGAAAGAACAAAGTCATGGATACAAGCAGCTGAAATGAGCTTCATTTGCCGGGTGATGGGGCTCTCCCTTAGAGATAAGGTGAAAAGCTCTACCATCCAGGGAAAGCTCGGAGTAGATCCACTGCTCCTCTGCATTGAGAGAGGTCAGTTGAGGCGGCTTGGGTGTCTGATCAGAATGCCTCCCAACACCTCCCTAGTGTGGTGTTTCGAGCATTGCAACCGGGAAGAGACCCTGGGGTTGTCCTAGAACATGCTGGAGGGACTATGTCACCTTGGTGTCCCCTGGAAGAGCTGGAGGAAGTGGCTGGGGAGAGGGACGTCTGGGTCTCTTTGCTTAGGTTGCTTTCCCCACGCCCCAACCCCGGAAGAAGCAGAAGAAGATGATGATAATGATGAAGATGATGATATAATGTTTCACAGGATGGGAGGATACAGAAAGAGGATCTTGGACGGTTTCTTTTTGAACAATCTCTCTAAACCATCCAGCAACCTGGTCCTCTCCTCTGCTCTCTCCTCTTCAGCTTCACTTCATAGGTTCTCAATGGGGTTGAGGGCTAGGAACTGAGATTGCCATGGGAGGAACTTGATCCTATGCCTGGTGAATCATTTCTGTGTAGATTTGGCCACATGATAAGGGTCATTATCTTGCCAAAAGACCCAATGACAGCCCATCGTCAGCTTTTGGGCAGAGGCCACCAGATTTTGATTTAAAATGTCCTGGCATTTCAAAATGTTTATGATACCATGCAGCCTAACAAGGCTCCCAGGGCCTCTGGAAGTAAAACAGGTCACATCATCACCGATTGTCCTCATACATGCATTCTCATCTTTTGTGCTCCACTAGACCCACTTAGAGTGTTTGTTGCAAAAAAATCATATCTTGGTCTCATGTGACCAAAGCACTCGGTCCCAGTTGAAGTCCCAGTACAGCTTAGCAAAGTCTAGATGTCTGTGCTTATGATTGTGAGTCAGAAAAGGTTTTTTCAAGGTTTTTACATTCCTCCTGAACAGCTTGTTAGCATGTAGGTGGTGCCTGATAGTTATTTTGGAGACTTTGTGACCCCAAGATGCTCCCATCTGTTACGATTCTTTAACAGTGAGCTTTGGAGAACATTTTATTACTCCTACCATCCCCCTCACTGTGCGTATTGGCAAAATATCCTTGCGTCTTCTTACAGGGTTGTCTATCACTGTTCCTGTTGTTTTACACCTCTTAATGATTCCTCTGATGGTAGATATGGACAAGTGCAGGCAAGGGGTGATTTTCTTGTAGCCGTTGCCTGACTTGTGAAGGTCGACACAGATCTGCATTACTTGAATGGTGAGTTGCTTAGTGTTTCTCATGTTGAAGAGTGGATAGGTGGCATCGTGGTTCGCACGGTCGCCTCACAGCAAGACAGTTCTGGGTTCAATTCCCAGCCTGAGTGTTTGCATGTATAGTTAGCATTTTCTCCCTCTATTTGCATGAATTTTCTTCCACAGTCCAAAAACATGCACAGTAGGCTGATGGACTGTTTCAAATCATCCTCACAGTGGTATGAAAAAGTATCTGAACCTTTTGGAATTTCTCACATTTCTGCATAAAATCACCATCAAATGTGATCTGATCTTTGTCAAAAATCGCACAGATGAAAAAACAGTGTCTGCTTTCACTAAAACCACCCAAACATTTATAGGTTTTCATATTTTAATGAGGATAGCATGCAAGCAATGACAGAAGGGGGAGGAATAAGTAACTGAACCATCATATTTAACAGGGGGGGGGCAACAGTGACAACCTTTGACAGTGAGGCTTGAATTCCGGACCTTGGGATCAGTACTCCAGCACCTTACCACAGGCCACCACTGCCCTTCAATTCCATTTATTTCCTAGGAATTGTAAGAGGTGCGAATAATTATGGAACAAATGGTTTTATGAAAAATAATTTTAATAATATTTTTTAGTTGGGGATTTATTTCCCCCCCTTAAAATTCAGAGGTTGAAGGCTACATTTTTTCTATAATTTTCCGTTGAAGAGAAGCTTCTGCAATAAAATTGAATTTATTTCAAGGCTTTTAACACATCTGAACCAAGGGTACCAATAATTATCGATGGCACTGTATTTCTTCCTCATACTAAATAGAGAGCCTGGATGGTCATCATCGCATTCTCTAACCTTGGCTGCTTTGATGCTCACTATAATACATCTGGAATGACAAAATAACAGATTAACACATTGTCACAAGCTCAGTCCTCTCAGAAAAATGGCCGATGTCCCTTCTTTCCCCTGTATTTTTTTTAAAAGAAAAGAAAAAAGGTTTTCATCTTCAAACATGTTGGCTTTTAAAATGCAGTAAATTTTTTTTGTTGTTGTTGTTTGTTTTTTTTTGTACAGCACTACATTAGTGAAAGTAGGTTGACATGAGGAAGTTTAAACACATGTTCACTTTGGTGTTTGTTGTCCAGGTGTCCACTTGTGCAGAAAGGCGGACTGCAATTCATTTACTCCTGTTTCTGCCTCAAGAAACTACAAAGCAACCAGGTGTAGCCAAAAAGAGTACAGAAAGAAAGCAAGAGAACGTGTGTGTGTGTGTGTGTGTGTGTGTATTCACGCATACGTCTGGAGCAAGTTATAGCCTGCTAAAAGAGCCTCCTCATAGCCTGCACATTGTAAATCAGCAGGTCGAAAAACAACAGATGATTGGTGGCATTAAGCCACGCCCCCTCGTTACTGACAGAACCCATGCTGAACCTAATGATGGATCACGCAAGCTAACCCAATTTAACTTAGATTTGCTCTTAGGCATCCCAAGCAAACTTTATTCATCAAACATGCACTGCATAAATGATTTCAGTGAGCAATTTCTATTCTGAAACAAAGGCACATGTTATACACACCTTCCGTGCACACATTCAATAATACGAAAACTTAAAAAATATTATCAATATAATCTATCTATCTACAGTGGGACCAATAAGTATTGGGCAACGTAAAAATGTGCAAGTTCACCCATTTAAAAAGATAAGAGAAGTTTGTGAACTTGCATATTTTTACATTGCCCAATACTTATTGGCCCCACTCTATCTATCTATCTATCTCTATATTGAACACTAGGAAGACGAAGGAGATGGTGGTCGACTTCAGGAGAAGCACTCAAACACACACACACACACACACACACACACACACACACACACACACACACACACACACTTACTAGTGAACATCCAGGGACAGGACATTGAGACAGTGGACAGTTTCAAGTACCTGGGTGTTCACCTTAACAATAAACTGGACTGGTCCCACAACACCAACACCCTGTACAAGAAGGGCCAGAGTCGCCTCCACCTTCTGAGGAGACTCAGGTCCTTCGGCATATGCAGACCTCTGTTCAGGACATTTTATGACTCTGTGGTAGCCTCTGCAATCCTCTACGCTGCCATCTGCTGGGCCCCAGGCAGCACAGAGCGGGACAGAAAGAGACTGAACAAGCTGGTCAGGAGGGCCAGCTCTGTCCTCGGCTGCCCACTGGACTCTGTGGAGGAGGTGAGTGAGAGGAGGATGGTAGCAAAGCTCACATCCATCCTGTCCAACAGCTCTCACCCACTGCACCAGACTGTAGAGGAGCTGAGCAGCTCCTTCAGTGGACGACTGAGACATCCTCAGTGCAGGAAGGAGCGCTACCGCAGGTCGTTCATTCCCACCGCTGTCAGACTGTACAACGCCACTTTGTAACTGTCTGTGAAAATACCGGTTATGTGCAATAAAAACCCCACACACTTTAATCAACCACATCTACCCCACTGACTGTGAACCATATCAACCCATCTACTCTGCACTCAGATACATTACACTTTAATATAGGCCAGTCTATAAAGTTGCTCCATTCTTTTCTTTTATTGTTTATTAATTTATACTATTTATGTATCTATTTATTTATTTACTTATATAATATATATGTATGTGTGTATGTTTGTACTTGTATCTATTTTTGCACCCCCTACTGATAGTACCTCAAGAGCCTGTAACAGTGAATTTCTCCATTGTGAGATTAATAAAGCTGTATCTTATCTTATCTTATCTTATCTTATCTTATCTTATCTTATCTATCTATTAAACTTTACATATAATTTGTTTATTTTTACACCGCTATCTGGGTTATCAAAGGCTGGTCGTGTCTCTCACTGTCTGTGCTGAGAGGTTCATGTAAAAGAACCATTACTGACCTTTACAAAGAGCAGATGCAACATCATCAGTGTGTTTCTGCCATGCAGCAATTTTTTTGTTAATGAATTTTGTTTTGTGAATTATGTAATATTTTATTTTAAACTTTATTATTATTATTATTATTATTATTATTATTATTATTACAAAGAGACAGATGATTTGTCATCAGTGATTCCAGAGAAGAGGTGGGTTTATTTACGGTTGATTTCTTCCCACTCCTTTTTAAGTATGTACACAAGTGATAAGGTGTAACTTTGCGATTACAGTATATTTATTCTGAAATGCTTTCGATTGTCTTATGTTCCTCTATCACCACCTTATGTTTTATGTCACATACTTAAAATGAATAAACTATCATCATCATCATCATCATCATCATCATCATCATCATCTTCTGCTAAGTCCAAGGTCGGGTCACGGGGGCAGCAACCTAAGCAAAGAGGTCCAGATCCAGACATCCCTCTCCCCAGCCACTTCCTCCAACTCTCCCGGGGGGACACTGAAGTGTTCCCAGACAATCCGAGAGACATAGTCCCTCCAGCGTGTTCTAGGTCGACCCCAGGGTCTCTTCTCGGTTGGACATGCCCGAAACACTACAACAGGGAGGCGTCCGGGAGGCATTCTGACCAGATGCCCGAGGCACCTCAACTGGCCCCTCTCAATGCGGAGGAGTAGCGAATCTACTCTGAGCTCTCCATGGATGGTAGAGCTTCTTACCTTATCACGAAGGGAGAACCCCACCACCTGGCAAAGGAAGCTCATTTCAGCGACTTGTATCCACGATCTTGTTCTTTCGGTCACTACCCAAAGCTCTTGACCATAGGTGAGGGTTGGCTCGCAGATCGACTGGGAAATTGAGAGCTTCGCCTTGCGGCTCAGCTCCTTCTTCACCACGATGGACCTGTACAGGCTCTGCTTAACAGCAGAGGCTGCAGCCATCCATCTGTCGATCTCCCGCTCCATCCTTCCCTTACTTGTGAACAAGACCCCAAGATACTTAAACTCCTCCACTTGGGGCAGGACCTCATTCCCGACCCGGAGGGTGCATTCCACCCTTGACCAACTGAGAACCATGGCCTCAGACTTGGAGGTACTGATCCTCATCCCGGCTGCTTTGCACTCGGCTGCGAATCGCTTCAATGAGAGCTGGAGGTCCCGACTTGATGAAGTCAAAAGGACAACATCATCTGCAAAAAGCAGAGACGAGATCTGATGGCCATCAAATCAGAACCCATCAACACCTCGAACGCACCTAGAAATTCTGTCCATAAAAATTGTGAACAGAATCAGTGACAAAGGACAGCCTTGGCGGACTCCAACTCCCATTGGAAACAAATTCGACCTGTTATTGCCAATACGGACCAAACTGTGGCTCCGGTGATACAACGACTGAATGGCTCATAGCAACGGGTCCGGAACGCCGTACTCTCGGAGCACGCCCCACAAGATTGTTCGAGGGACATGGTCGAAAACCTTTTCCAAATCCACAAAGCACATGTGGACAGATTGGACAAACCCCCAAGCCCCCTCCAGAATCCTGTGGAGCGTATAGAGTTGGTCAAGAGTGCTAGGGCCAGGACGAAAACTACATTGTTCCTCCTGAATCCAAGGTTTGACGATCGGTCAGATCTTCCTCTATTGTACCCCTGCATAGACTTTCCCACGTAGGCTGAGGAATGTAATTCTCTGATAATTGGAACATACCCTCCAGTCACCCTTCTTAAAAATCGGGACCACAACCCCAATTTGCCAATCCTGAAGTACAGCCCCCAATGACCACGCAATGTTGCAGAGATGTGTCAACCAAAACAGTCCTACAGCATCCAGAGCCCTGAGATATTCCGGGCGGATCTCGTCCAACCTTGGAACTCGACCACCGAGGAGCTTTTTGACAACCTCAGTGACCTCGACTCCAGTGATGGGCGGACCCCCACCCAAACCCCCAGGGTCTTCCTTTTCCACGGAGGGCGTGTTGGTGGGATTGAGGAGGTCCTCAAAGTATTCCCTCCACCACTCGATGACATCCCCAGTCGAGGTAAGCAGCTCTCCACCTCCACTGTAAAGCAGTGGAGAACTGCTTCCCCCTCCTAAGGCGTCGGGTGGCGGTCCAGAACCTTATTGAGACCAACCAATAATCACTCTCCAGGCCCTCACCGAATTCCTCCCACGCCCGAGAATTTGCATCTGTGACAGCCTCGGCTGCAGCACATTTGGCCTGCCGGTACCTGTTTGCTGCCTCGGGATTCCACAGGCCAATAAAACCCGATAAGCCTCTTTCTTCAGCTGGACGGCCCCCTTCACCGCAGGTGTCCACTACCGGGTTCGGGGTTTACTGCCATCCAAGCACCGGCAACCTTACAGCCACAGCTATGGGCTGCCGCCTCAGCAATGGAGGCACGAAACATGGCCCATTCGGATTCCATGTCCCCCGCCTCCTCCGGGACGTGGTTGTAGCTCTGCCGGAGGTGGGAGTTAAAGGCCTCTCGGATAGGGACTCCGACAAACGTTCCCAGCAGACCCTGATTACACGCTTGGGCCTGCCAGGTCTGGAAGGCAGCCTCCCCCACCACCGAAGCGAACTCACCACCAGGTGGTAATCGGTAGACAGCTCAGCTCCTCTCTTTATCCGAGTGTCCAGAACATATGTTCGCAAGTCCGATGACACGACTACAAAATCAATCATCGAATTGCGACCTAGGGTGTCATGGTGCCAAGTGCACTTATGGGCACACTTATGTTCAAACATGGTGTTCGTGATAGACAAACTGTGATGAGCACAGAAGTCCAACAACGAAGCACCATTCGGGCTCAGACTGGAGAGGCCGTACCTACCGATCACACCCTTCCAGGTCACACTATCATTGCCCACATGGGCGTTGAAATCTCTCAAGACAACAAGTGAGTTTCCTGAGGGAGCGTTCTCCAACCCCCCCCCCCCCCCCCATTTGGGCACCGCGACAAGGGGCAACAATAATACCCACACCGGCTCGTCGCCTCTCCCCATGAGCAACTCCAGAATAGAGTAAGGTCCAGCCTCTCTCGAGATGGACGGTTCCAGAGTCCAAGCTATGCGTTGAGGTGAGCCTGACTGTATCTAGTCGGTATCTCTCCACCTCACACACCAGATCAGGCTCCTTCCCCGCCAGAGAGGTGACATTCCATGTCCCGAAGTTGAGAGTAAGTAGCCGAGGATCGGTCCGACGGAACCCATGCCTTCGGCTGCCACCCAACTCACACTGCACCCGACCCCTAAAACTCCTCCCACGGGTGGTGGGTCCACGGGAGGGCAGATCCATGTCTCCTTATCGGGCTAGGCCCGGCCAGGCTCCATGGGCAGAAGCCCGACCACCAGGTGCTCGCCTTCGAGCCCCTCCCCCGGGCCTGGCTCCAGGAGGGAACCCCGGTGACTCGCGTCCGGGCAAGGGAGACTGCTTCCTTTGATGTCTCTTAGATGTTATAGGGGTCTTCTGAATCGCACTTCGTCTGGACCTTCACCCAGGACCTGTTTGCCTTGGGTGACCTTACCAGGGGCATTATGCCCCCGACAACATAGCTTCTAGGATCATTAGGTCACGCAAACCCCTCCACCATGATAAGGTAGCAATTCAGGGAGGGGATGAATAAATAAACTAAACTAACTTAATATTGGTAAAACTGATATGAAAATTAGTTAATTATCTTAATCCTAATTAGGGTTGCGGGGTGGTTGGTGCCCATCTTAGCCGACGCTGGGTGAGGGCACAGTACACTCTGGACACCTCGCCAGACCATCACAGGGCAGAAACATGCTGATGGCTATGCAGCTCCTCTTTATAAAAGTCAGCAACGGGTCTTTTACATGAACCTCCACCACAGACAGTGAGGGACACAGCCGGAGTTTGATAACACAGTTAGCTGCACTGGGGGATAGCAGTGACAACCTGTTGAGAGTTGGGCTTGAACAAAAAATCTTGGATCAGTAACCATACCACTGAGCAACTATTGCCCTATAATCAATTATTGCTCCAAGAAATTTAATTTCATTGACTCTCTCAATATCAGTACTACCTATTTGTATTTTTACTTGCATGTTTATTCTACAATTGCCAAAAAGCATTATTTTTGTTTTTCTTAATTTTTAATGATAACCTGTTTATGTCAAACCACAACTTCAGTTTTTCTAGTTCTATGTGTATGTTTCCCACTAATTCTCATAAATTTCCCCCCACACAATATAACAAATAGCAAATAAAACCAGTTTTAGTATTTTTGATACCTTACAGATGTCATTGATATTCAAAATAAACCATTTTGAGCTAAACACTGACCCCTGGGGGACACCACAATGTCCAAACACAAAGAGCACCATTTCCTCAAACTCATGAAACACCTCCTGACACATAAGTAGCTCTTTATCCACTGAAATGCAATTCCTCTAATTATGTACCTCTCCAGCTTCATTATGAATATATTGTGATTTATTATATCAAATGCTTTTTTGATCAAAAATAGCCCAATTTATTTTTTTTTTCTGATCAATGGACTGTGTTATGTCCCGTATTGGATCCAATCATGCAAGTAAAGTTGATCTGTTTGATCCAAAACCATATTGACTATCTGACATTAAATTATGTTTACCTATAAATTTATCGAGGCGGTTATGGAAAACTTTGTCAAAAATTTTGGAAACTAGAAGAAATAAGACAGGTTTGTTTGTAAGATGATGCCTGTTCTTAGTCTTGTATAGTGGAATAACATTGGCTGTTTGATAAATTAAATATGTATAGACAGTGGTACCTTGACCTACGAAATTAATCCGTTCCAAGGGCAAGCTCGTAAGTCAAAATGGTCCTTAGATAATAACAAAAATTCCCATAGGAAATAATTATAATTAAATAACGAATTAATCTGTTCCAACCCCATCACAAATTCATATAACCTGACACAAGCACATATATTTGACCTAATATATTAAAGATAAACATGTAAAAACAATAAATATTTCATAAATAATAATACATGTACTGAAAAATCAATGAGCAAACGAATTTTACCTTGTTTACTCAGGTAACAAGCCTCCCTTGCTATGTAATTGTGTTTGACTAGGTGTTCATTGAAAGTGACATACCTTATGATGACTGCTTGTTTGTTGTTTGGGCTCCTTTTAGGCACTGGGTGACATGGGCGAGCAGCCAGGAATTACGCATAAAACAAGGTTCATGACCACTATCTGAATACGCTATATCTTTCCGGATACTAGCTATAAAAAGTGGCTGGAATGACTCTGCGCTTTGTGGGAGTTTTTAAAGGTCTGAGCGATGGACTCAAAGATGAATTAGCTACGCAGGATGAAACGGCTGTTCTCAAAGAGCTGATTTCTCTAGCTACAAAATCGGACAATAGGTTGAGGGAGAGAGACAGGAAAAGATCCCTGGGCGAGTGGGTGGGCCCTATCGTCCCGCCTGCAAGCAGCCCCACGATTTCCAACACCACTCCTCAATCTTATCCCCAACTTTCTCGGACTCCTTTCCATCGGCCCGAGGGGACCACCACAAGCCCATACAGTTTGATTGCGCCAAGCTGACGCCGGAAGAAAGACAACGGCCACTGACCAACCGCCTCTGCATGTACTGGGCCGAGAAGGGACATTACCTTACCCAGTGTCCAGTGGTGCAGTGGTGAGCTGAGTCTCCTCAACTCCCTGGAAATGACGTCAGATTAAAGGTATGCTATACTCTGAATGACAAAATCTGCCAGTTCAAGTTTTCATTGACTCAGGTGCCTATGAAAAGTTTATTGACACAGAACTGGTCAAGCTCCATCATTTCCCAGAGAATGAATTCAAAACCCCAAAAGAGGTGATAGGCATAGACAGCCAAATCATTGATCACATTATGCACAATACAAACCCTGTCATGCTCAGCCTATCGGGCAACCACCATGGATATTTGGAACCGTTCATCATTTGGTGATGGGGTGGCATTGGTTACAAACCCTTAATCCCCATATAGATTGGTCCATACTCGCAATACACAACTGGAGTGACTACTGTCACAAACACTGCCTACTGGCTGCCGTTCCTCCCCAAGATCCTCAAACCCCTATCACTCTTTAGAAGATCAATTTGACTGGCATCCCTAGGGAGTATCATGACCTAAAAGAGGCATTCAGTAATGACCGAGCCCTTTTGCTGCCACCGCACTGGCCATATGACTGTTCGATTGACTTGCTCCCCGGTTCCGCACTCCCCACCAAGAGACTATATAACCATTGAAAACCTTTGAAGAGGGAGGCTATGGAAAGATACATCACTGACTAGTTTTTCTTTGTCGAAAAGAAGGACAAGACTCTGAGACCCTGCATCGATTACACAGGGCTCAACAGCATCACAGTAAAAAACAAATATTCCTTCCCTCTCATTGACTCAGCCTTTACTTCACTCCACGATGCCACTATCTTCTCAAAATTAGACTTTAGAAATATGTACCACCCTGTCTAGATTCGGGAAGGAGACGAATGGATAACCACTTTTAACACACACCTGGGGCACTTTGAATACCTGGTGATGCCTTTCGGTTTGACTAACGCCCCTGTGGTTTTCCAAGCATTAGTCAACAACGTTCTCAGAGACATGCTGAATTGATTCATTTTTGTTTACCTAGATGGCATCCTGATCCTCTCCAAGGATCATGATGAACATGTTTACCACATGAGAAAAGTCCTTAAAAGACTCCAAGAGAATAAGCTATACATTAAAGCAGAGAAATGTGAGTTTCATGTATCCACAGTGTCCTTTCTAGGTTACATCGTGGAAAAGGAGTAGTTAAAACTGGATCTGGAGATGGTATAAGTGGTGGCAGAGTGGCCAGATATAATGATGCACAAACAGCTACAAAGGTTTCCGGTGTTTGCAAACTTCTACAGGAGGTTCATACAGGACTATAGCCACCTAGTAGCCCCATCACACCGCTAATATCAGTCAAGACACCCTTCAAATGGTCCCCTAGTGCTCAGACAATGTTTGACAGATTGCAAACCAGATTCATCAATGTACCCTTACTGATCCACCCAGACCCTACACTATAGTTCGTGGTTGAAGCGGACGCCTCAGATTTGGAAGTGGGGGCTGTCCTCTCCCAGTGCTTCCCTGCAGACCAGAAAGTACACCCATGCACATTCTTCTCCCGTCGCCTGACTCCATCGGAAGGAAATCACGATGTGGGAAACTATGAGTTGCTGGCAGTGGTTCTGGCACTCCAAGAGTAGCGGCATTGGTTGGAAGGAGTTTCCCACCCCTTCATTGTATGGACCACAAAAATCTGTCCTACCTCCATACAGCTAAGAGGTTGAATTCCCGGCAGGCACAATGGTCCGTTTACCTGGGGAGGTTCAATTTTACTGTCACATATCATCCTGGCTCGCAAAATACCAAACCAGATGCTCTTTCCCAACAGTAATCCCCAGGGGATGACACCACCACAGAAACTATCTTGCCTGCCTCCTGTATGCTCAGAGCTGCTTGGTTCAAGGTGGAGTGCCTGGTTCAGGATGCCCAGCAGGGGGAACCAGAACCCGAAGAGTGTCCCCAGGGATGATTATATGTTTTTCCACCTTCTAGAACTCCAGTGTTCCAGTGGGGACATGCGTCCAAATTGATCTGCCACCTCGGCATTCACCGGACCCTTTTCCTCCTCTAACAATGCTTCTGGTGGCCAATCATAGCAGCCGACACCAGGGAGTTCGTCGCAGCCTGTGCCACCTGTGCCTGAAATAAATCATCCCACCGTGCACCAGTGGGTCTCCTCTAACCCTTGCCCATACCTCATCACTCCTGGTTACACATTGCCATATACTTTGTCACTGGTCTACCCCCATCTGAAGGCAACACCGTAATCTTGACCATAGTAGACTGCTTCTCACAGGCTGTCCATTTAAACCCCCTACAATCAGCAGTGGAGACAGCTGTCCTGCTGGTCCAAAATGTTTTCCGCCTCCATGGGATCCCCCAGGACATTGCTTTTGACAGAGACTCCTAGTTTGCATACAGGGTATGGAAGGCATTTTGCGACACCCTAGGAGTTTCCAGCAGCTTGACCTCCGGTTACCACCCACAATCCAATGGTCAAGCAGAACAAGCTAATCAGAGCCTAGAATCCCCCCAGCATTGTGTTGCCTCCCATCTTCCAGCCTCCTGGTCCACACAGTTACTGTGAATGCTCTCATAACTCCCTGGGCTGCACTGCTACTGGTATGTTCCCCTTCATGAAGGTGAACGGTTTCTAACCCCCTCTGTTCCCCAGTCAGGAGACCAAAGTGGCTGTCCCCTCAGTCTAGGCCAACATCCACAGAGCACCTCAGGTCTACAAGGAAGCTCCTGCTTCCCTGGAGAGGTCAGCAGCCCAGAATCAGTGAATTGCTGCTCGCCACTGGACACTGGCACCAGTCTATAAGGTCAGGCAGCAGGTTTGCATCTCCTCCAGAGACCTTCCTCTTCATGCTGATTCCAAGAAAATGGCTCCCAAGTGCATCGGTTCTTACAGGATCGAGTGCATCATAAACCCCAGTGCCGTCCAGCTGAAACTCCCAGCAGCTCTCAAGGTACATCCTGTTTTCCATGTTTCCCTGGTGAAACCCTTTGTGGAAAGCTTCCTTCATCTTCCTATGACCCTCCACCCTCTCCCCCCTGACTTGATGTCCACAGGTGGGTTCGTAGCAACCAGTAGCTGGTTGATTGGGAGGGGTATAATCCTGAGGAGCCCTCATGGACCCCTTGATCCCTGATCCTGGACCCTGACCTGCTGTCCGAGTTCTACAGCAGGTTCTCAGACAAGCTTGTTCAGACTCGAGGTGGCATCCTTTTGGGGGGGGGGGTACTTTTATGGTCTGTGTTCTGAGGACTTTGAATTTGGCAGTTCTGTTTCTAACTCTGTTTTCTCCCCAGCAGTGCAGGCTCTAGCTGAGGCGCATGGCTGACCTACTCAAGGTGATTGCACCAGCGCACACTTGATTTTACTCCCCAATCTACTTCTTATAAAGACAAGCTTATAAATTCAGCTCTGTGCCAGAAGATTGTCCCACATCACGCAGTCGATGCCCTGTGTTTCTCTCTGACCCCTGGTTATAGTTGTGCTCAGCCAGTTTTCTGTGCCACAGTCACCAGTGTTTATTGTTTGTTATTTTCTCTTTGTCACCACCAGTGTTTGTGTTTTGTCTCCTGTCTTAAGTGTTGCCCATGAGCAATAAATTGTTCCTGTAACACTATACACCATCTCGTGCATTTCTGGGTCCGGCTGAAAGTTCAAAACTTAACACAAAACATCCAAAACACCCCCAAACCCTCCAAACCTCCAAAACATCCAAAATGTCAAAAACTTCCATAACACCCCAAAACCTCCAAAATATCTCAAATATCTCAAACAGCCAAAGCATCCAAAAACCCTCAAACCTCCAAAACCTCCAAAACATCTAAAACCTCTAAAACATCCCAAACCTCTAAAACATCCCAAACCTCTAAAACCTCCAAAACATCCAAAAACCCTCAAAACATCCAAAACACCCAAAAATCTCAAAACATCCAAAACACCCCAAAACCCTCAAAACAATCGAAAACCTCCAACACACCCAAAAACCTCTAAAACCTCCAAAACATCCAAACCCTCCAAAATCTCCAAAACCTCCAAAACCTCTGAAAGCTCCAAATAATCCATGTATATGGTGAGCACACGTGAGCGCACGCACACGCACACACACACACACACACACACACACACACACACACTGTTACGTATGCCTCATGGATTCTATCAGACGAGCCCCCACTTGTTACGGATAGGAAAATTTAGAGGATTGAAATTGCCCTGTGAAACCAGCGAAGCACAACAGACCACGACATAAACTATGTACAATTTAATAATATGAACAAAACAAGACAAAATTCATAATGTACAACTTAGACCTAAACCATATACAAGTTTCCCAAGGGTCCCATAGTCACCAAGCGCCTTCAGCAGGGTAAATTTAGTAATGGCGCATGTGCTGGCGGGGAAAGGCTTGCCATTCCGCGTGCCGGACGAAGCAAATGATGACCATCCCCGCGTGGGCTTTATGTGTGGCTGTGGATGATAGCCTTCGACGGTAAAGTCCCGAACAACGACTTAGGTGAAGAGTGTTCCATAGTTCACCTGAGATGAGTTGATCCGTGATCCCCCCGAAGAGCCACGAGGAGACTGGAAGAGACTGTAGCCAGTCGCCAACAGGTTCTTAATATAGATTCCCCCAACAAGTTGTTTTCTCTCGGGTACAAGCCTGAACAAGTCCAGGCAAGCCCAGACAAGCCCGACATGTCTGTGTTGCTCCTCCCCTCCGTTGGACTGCGCAACTCCAGTCCTTTCCACCGTTTTCTATAGGATGCAGCACTCCCCTGTGATTTCGCAACTCCCCAAAGCATTGTACAATACCACCAGTACACGTGCACCCAGGTCTCACACCACTACTACCTTAAAGTACATGTGTCCTTAAACATATTGCATCTATGTGTGAAATTATCACTAGCCCTGACTCACCAATGTGTTCCAGTGAGTAGATACAGCAAACATATATTATATAAGTTTTTTTATATTCACATTCACACAAATATGTATATGCTCGTAACACACACACACACACACACCCACACACACACACACACACACACACACACCGACTGAGTACACACACACTCACACTCACACACACACACACACACACACACACACACGCACACACACACACAGACTGAGTACACATACACGCACACACGCACACACACACACACACACACACACACACACACACACACACACACACACACACACACACACACACACAGCGAGTATACAGACAGACACACTTAGCATGAACATTCTGAGCAGTTACCTGCTACACACTGGGGTGCCCAAAGAGCTGTTGGGGGTTAGATGCCTTTCTCAAGGGTACCTCATCCATGAATATGGAGGAAGAGAAGATGCAGCTCACTCCCTCAACTGCCACCCATTTTTTTCTGCTGGATCAGGAATAATACCAGTGACTGTTGGTCCCAAACCCAGTACTCTAACCATTAGGCTACACCCCCCTCAAAAAAAAATCACTAAAATATCTCAAGGTGCTCTTCCATCTGCACCATCACTCCACCAATGAACTTAGACTGTGATATGAGAGATGAAAGATTTCCTTTCGTCTTTTTCCCTTTATCAGGGTTCGCCACAGTGAATGATTCACATGTTTGATTTGGCATAGGTTTTTACGTCGGATGCCCTTCCTGACACAACCCTTGAGCAAGGGACAGAAACACGCTGATGGCTTTGCAGCCTACTCTTTATGAAAGTCAGCAATGGTTCTTTTACATGAACCTCTCACCATAGACAGTGAGAGACATGGCCCGACTTTGATAACCCACTTAGTACTCCAGTTTCTTCCAACAGTCCAAAAACATGCATAGTAGATTACGTGGCTGTTCCAAATCACCCCAAGGTATGTATATTGTATTGTATTGTAGTAGATTTATATAGCGCTTCATCCATACTGAATATTATGCTCAAAGCGCTCTTTGGTGTTTTTTGTGCTCCGGGCACCTGTCGCCACTGTGCAACAGTAAATATATGAATGGTTGTGTGTGTGTGTGTGTGTGTGTGTGTGTGTGTGTGTGTGTGTGTGTGTGTGTGTGTGTTGGCCCTGCAATGACCTGGTGAGATGTCCAGGGTTTCACCCATCCACCTTCATCCTGTGTCAGGTGTAACGGGCACTATCCTCCCCGTAAGCCTAATTAGGATGAAGGGGCTTACAAAATAAATTAGTGGTAGTGTAAATCCTTTGCTGGGGGCAGTAGTTGTCCGATGGTAAGGTGCTAGATCACTGATCCCAAGGTTGGACGTTCAAGGACCACTCTCAGATTGTCATTGTCCCCCCCAATGCAGCTAACTGGGTTATCAAAGGCCAGCCATGTCTCTCACTGTCTATGGTGGAGGTTCGTGTACAAGAAATGTTGCTGGCCTCACCCCAAGTCGACTTAGCTTCCCTGTGACCCTAATTAGGCTTGAGCAGTTCAGAAAATGAATGAATAAATAAAATCTTTGTTCTTGTCTTGTTTTTGTAAAATATAGTAATTTGTTTTTTGGCTGACTTTGTGTATGGGTGTGGTAAAGGAAGTGATGACTTAGTGTTTAAGGCTCTGGGTTACTGATTTGAAGGTTGAACCAACCTGCTACTGTTGGGCCCTTGAGCAAGGCCCCTAACCTTCAATCTCTCAATTGTATGAAATTTAAATAAAAATTTATGGAAATTAATATAATGTGCTCTGGAATAACTTTATTTGCAGAATGCCATAAATGTATTTTTAGTTCCATTTAACAAAGAACTGTTTTTCGCTTCATAAAAAGCACAAACACTTTATATGCAACTCTCCGTTTGAGCTTTGTACTTAGCACTATTTAAAAAAGCTGTTTTTAATATCCTTGACTTCCTGCTTGTGAACAAAACCATATTTTGGCCATTTATGGTGAAGAAGACATTAAACTGCTGCATGTGATGCTAAAAAACTGGTGTACAATATTAAAATCTCACATCATTAGTAGGGTTCAAATCCCATTCTCGAGTCGTACCCCCTCCTGTCATTCAGGTTTATACCTGCACGCAGTACCTTCTCAAACACAGGGTTTCTTTGCATGAGCTGGACAGCAGACACTTAAAAAGCTCAGTTAACCATGTATTCTATTTATTTGATTATTGTGGCTGTACCATCATCAACATCACACAAATAATGAAATTTGCTGCTTTACTTTTCACCGGTGCTGCAATATTATCATGGAATTACTGGCAGTTCTAAACATTTTGTCTATCACTTTAAGGCTGCTACCCTTGCAGCCTCCTCCCGCAAGCCCAAGCCCAGCAAGCGACCCATGGATCTCTGACGTGGCACAAGAGACACCATCTTGAACCAACGCACCTAAACTGTGAGCAAAAACAACAGTATGGCTGCTTTCTTTTCATTTCATGGAGTCTCGTTATGGAGGAACAGCAAACATCTAAGTAAACTCATCCATGTTTCCACATTATTGTTCTATGAAGTAGGGGGTGGGATGGGGATAAGGGGGATGGGTCGCAGCATTTCCATTGAGCCTGGCAAATGGATCTAATACCCAAATTAAAACCACAGAAATATTGTAAAATTAAGAGCAGACTCTTTTTGTTCACACTGAGATACATTCATGATTTTAATAAACTTTCTCCAGAATGCACACACTAGACCTTGTGGTGGACTGGTGAGTAAAAAACATGCACGCTTTTTCTATTCTCAACGGGCATCAGTGTGCGGGAAGGAGTCATCAGAAAGCAGGTAGTAATTCATAAGAAAAAAATTGGCCTGAGGAACAGCGAGCGCAACCATAACATGCCCAGCAAAACAAGCTGTTCCAGTCTGTTTCCTTTCAATAAAACCCAACACTTAGCACTTCATTTCAGAGCAATTCTGACATGATTATGCAGTTTAGTTACAGGGAAGAGAAAAAAAAGAAGGTCACAGTGTGAGAGCAAGCGTGAGAGAGAGGGGTGGGGGTGGGGGGTCAGAACAGAAGTTATACATTCAGCAGAGCATTTCAGAGTGTTTTCTTTTTTCTCTAGTCAGTAATGAATAAATTCTCCATAAATGAAGGAGCGAGGGTGAGAGAGGCCTTTAAAGGGACAGGCTTGGCATGGCATACGGGAATATTTTACTGCCAAGACTTAATGTGCCTTTAAAACGACCTCTCAATTAAGAGCAAGCGATGGTGCAATATATTACATCCCATTATCGGCCTTTCACACACACCAGCCCCCAACGTCCAGGGTGAGTAAACCAGGGTTTGGGGCTTATAGGATGGATAAAGACACTTATTAATAAACCGTCTGTAGAAATTTATTGAAGTAGAAGCTCCAGCTCGTGGACTGTCTCATTCCAGAAACACGTTCCAATGTCTTTTAATGTTCTAACCACAAAAACCTAACATGGCAAAGTTCTGTTGCCAGGCAGATTTTTTTGTTTTGATATTTCATGGCAAATTTTTATCAGGTTTCCTCTATGAACATTGCCAGAAAGCTGGAATCAATTGTAGCATCCTTATATTATTGTATTATATTTCAAGCCATTCATTTGTACCAAACACAAATTTAAAACATAAAATATAAAATATCAATTAACAAACCAGTAAGGAATGGTTTGAGGTTCGAAGAAGAAACCTGTTGATATCTGTATTTATTTCATGTTACTGCTTTGTTATGTGACAGGATAGTATTGCAATGTTTCAGGTGTACCCAGTCTGGAGTCAGATGCTTATCTCCCTGTGGCCCTAAGAAATGTTGAAACAGTTTGGAAAATAAAATTATGCTTCTGGCCCAACTATGGATTAACGAACTGTTCAGGGAGTACACCCAACTTCACTCAGAGCAAGTGATTGGAGAGCGGGACCTTTGGAGCTCACTGCTTAAGCTGCTGCCCTGTCACACGACCCTGGATTAAGCAGAAAAAGACGATGACGATAATTTAGTTTAGTAAATGACTAAAAGAATAAAATTAATGTATAGGTAAATCGGTAAAAGCTACTGGAGGATAAAGTCATGATTTCATACTGTTTTGGAGAAAATAGACATGTCCTCAATACATTTTTTGCTGTTCATGCCTTCAGTAGTCTATAGGTTCAATAGTGTGTTTCCTTCAAAGAAATAACACGTTTATGGCATGTAAACCACAGTTCTACTCGCTCCCCCAGTTCTATTCATGTGTAATGGATACACCTGACATGAATGTATATGATTGGCTATATCATTCAGCCCCAGGGTTGAGTCTTCCTAGCATTCTTGTAATTCATTTAGCCTTTGGTGACGTTGAGTGCTTGGTTCCACAAAATCCAAAACCACTCCCCTTTGCAACATTAAGGATAAATAATCAGACCAATCTCAGATCAATATCTATGAACTTTGAAAATCAGGGGCATCTGATCCTGTAGTATGGTCGTGTCATTATGGACATATTTATTTCTTATTATCTCCCTGTCCACTCACTGGTCACATGGTCTGTCTCTCGTCATCTGTCTTTCTGTTTGACTCTTTCTCACTCAGCCACCTTCCAAAGAGGCATCATTCCAAACCGACCTCTCCATTCAGCTTCAGGAGAAAAGCCAAAGGCAGCCATTAGGCCACCGCGTAGTGCTATTAAACTTAATATAGCACCCTCTCCATAAAACACATCCATTCCTCCCTGTGATATTTCTGCTGTTGACTTTGGGTGTACAAAAAGCCACGTGAGCAGGAAATCACTGGCACTGTGGTTGTAAGAAGTATGTGTGTTTCATAAAGTTGAAAAACCCGCAAATCATATAATTGTGAATTTACAGTAATTGTGTCCATGGAGGAAGAGCTTCACCCTCCTCTCTTCTTGATTATGCTGTTGGAGAAAGTCATTAGAATTAAGACGCTCTTTATACTCAGCTTGCTGTTAATCAAGGACAGAACAGCCATTAAATAAATTAAAGGAACACTTGCAAGAAGAGAGAGCCTTTGAAATTATCCAGTTCATCAAAACCATGGAGAAGTATGAGACTGGGACCACTATCTCTCTCTCTCTCTCTCTCTCTCTCTCTCTCTCTCTCTCTCTCTCTCTCTCTCTCTCTCTCTCTCTCTCTCTTTCTCTCTCTCTCCCCTCTCTCTCTCCCCTCTCTCTCTTTCTCTGTCTGTCTCTCGCTCTCTCTCTTCTCACCCTCTCATTCCTTTGATGAGAGCTACTACAAAGATGCAAGGGATACTTACTTTGATGTTTCTCAAAAAGGGACAGAAAGGAATCAAAGAATAAAAACAAAGGCATAATTTTAAAAGATTATAAATGGAATTAATTACAGATTATGAATTAAAAGCTGTTCTCACTGTTCATTCTTAGTAATTTATGTAGACCATTAGGAGTAAGGAATCTTCTGTAATGTTGTGAAACAGATGAATCATGTGAGGCTCGTCTGAGATCCTCTAACCTCGGCGACACACTGCTATTTTCCACCAGAAAAGCTTTTCTCTTTAGCCCCAAATCCCCACCTAAATCACCATAAAGCACACAGGAACACCGCTCTCCCATCAGCATCAAATGTCAATTACCCCCACCTTTTAATGCCACCCTCTGGTTGCCACATGTCTGCTTTACTCCCTGCTTGACTTGGATGTTTCCTGATGCCATGACGATGGCAATGTTGGGGATGCCAGGGAATTCGGGGAGTTTCCCATATGCCAGTGCAATGAGTAAAAACATCTGCCTCTATGTGTGTGTGTGTGTGTGTGTGTGTGTGTGTGCTCTTCTAATCGGTTTTAAAGGGGAAAAGACAATAAAAGGAACAAACATTAAAGGTATCAGAAGGGGTGTGAGTGAAAAAGAGCCAAAGCTTATACTGTACTCCTAAAAAAAGGCTGATGTGGTTCACTTCCTGCCTGTCAACACCCCACCCCCACCCCACCCCACCCACACAATTAAACCAATGGCACTTAGCAGCATGTAACACAGCACATGCTATTACCTGTATGGAAAACTTTTTATATTGACATTTAATACATATTCCAATGCTTTAATCTCTCCAAAATAATATCTCTCTCTCTCTCTCTCTCTCTCTCTCTCTCTCTCTCTCTCTCTCCCTCTCCATTGCTCTCTCTCTCTCTCTCTCTCTCTCTCTCTCTCTCACAGACATACACACACACACACACACACACAAACAATATGTAATTTATGAGCTGTGAGGTGTGTGTCAGTCTGAAAGTTTGAATTGGTTGCACAGTCTTTCATTGGCACACAGTAATTAATATATGTCAGTATTGCTTCTCACACACATGTCTATCCATCACAATGCACCTTACACCACATGCCAGATTCTGTTAGATGTATCCAAAAATATTGCCCGTCTGTTTCATATATATATATATATATATATATATATATATATATATATATATATAGATATATATATATATATATATATATATATATAGATATATACACACACATACACACACACACATGGCAGTGGTGGT
This sequence comes from Plotosus lineatus, assembly GCA_024760905.1. NCBI lineage: Eukaryota > Metazoa > Chordata > Actinopteri > Siluriformes > Plotosidae > Plotosus > Plotosus lineatus. The sequence goes on from CM045738.1 coordinate 51,544,587, forward strand.
CTGAAGGTATAGGGCACTGGATCGCTGATCCTAAGGTTGGGGGTTCGAATCCCATTCTCCATATATATATATATATATATATATATATATATATCATCATCATCTTCTTCCGCTTAGTCCAGGGTCGGGTCGCGGGGGCAGCAACCTTAGCAAAGAGGTCCAGACATCCCTCTCCCGAGCTACTTCCTCCAACTCTCCCGGGGGGACACCGAGGCGGTCCCAGACAAGCCGAGAGACAGTCCCTCCAGCGTGTTCTAGGTCGACCCCGGGGTCTCTTCCCGGTTGGAGATGCCCAAAACACTACACCAAAGAGGCGTCCGGGGGGCATTCTGACCAGATGCTCGAGCCACCTCAACTGGCCCCTCTCAATGCGGAGGAGCAGCGGATCTACTCCGAGCTCTCCCCGGATGGCGGAGCTTCTCACCCTACCTCTAAGGGAGAACCCCGCCACCCGGCGAAGGAAGCTCATTTCAGCCGCTTGTATCCGTGATCTTGTTCTTTCGGTCATTACCCAAAGCTCGTGACCATAGGTGAGGGTTGGAACGTAGATCGACTGGTAAATTGAAAGCTTCGCCTTGCGGCTCAGCTCCTTTTTCACCACGACGGACCGGTACAGGCACCGCTCAACAGCAGAGGCTGCAGCGATCCGTCTGTCGATCTCTCGCTCCATCCTTCCCTCACTCGTAAACAAGACCCCAAGATACTTAAACTCCTCCACTTGGGGCAGGACCTCATTCCCGACCCGGAGGGTGCATTCCACCATTGTCCGACTCAGAACCATGGCCTCAGACTTGGAGGTACTGATCTTCATCCCGGCTGCTTCGCACTCAGCTGCGAATCGCTCCAATGAGAGCTGGAGGGCCTGACTTGATGAAGCCAAAAGGACAACATCATCTGCAAAAAGCAGAGACGATATCCGATGGCCACCAAACCAGAACCCCTCATCGCCTCGACTGCGCCTAGAAATTCTGTCCATAAAAATTATGAACAGAATCGGTGACAAAGGACAGCCTTGGCGGACTCCAACTCCCACTGGAAACAAATCCGACCTGCTGTTACCAATAGGGACCAAACTCTGGCTCCGGTGATACAGCGACCGAATAGCTCATAGCAACGGATCCGGAACGCCGTATTCTCGGAGCACGCCCCACAAGCTCTTTCGAGGGACACGGTCGAAAGCCTTCTCCAAATCCACAAAGCACATGTGGACAGATTGGGCAAACTCCCATGCCCCCTCCAGAATCCTGTGGAGCGTATAGAGTTGGTCAAGAGTGCTGCGGTCAGGACGAAAACCACATTGTTCCTCCTGAATCCGAGGTTCGACTATCGGTCAGATCCTCCTCTCTAGTACCCCTGCATAGACTTTCCAAGGTAGGCTGAGGAGTGTAATTCCCCGATAATTGGAACACACCCTCCGGTCCCCCTTCTTAAAAATTGGGACCACCACCCCAGTTTGCCAAGCCACAGGTACAGCCCCCGATGACCACGCAATGTTGCAGAGACGTGTCAACCAAGACAGTCCTACAACATCCAGAGCCCTGAGATATTCCGGACGGATCTTGTCCAACCCCGGAGCTCGACCACCGAGGAACTTTTTGACAACCTCAGTGACCTCCACTCCAGTGATGGGCAGACCCTCACCCGAACCCCCAGGGTCTTCCTCTTCCACGGAGGGCGTGTTGGTGGGATTGAGAAGGTCCTCAAAGTATTCCCTCCACCTCTCAACAACATCCCCAGTCAAGGTAAGCAGCTCCCCACCTCCACCATAAACAGTGTTTGTGAAGAACTGCTTCCCCCTCCTGAGGCGTCGGATGGTGGCCCAGAACCTTTTTGAGGCCAACCGATAATCACTCTCCAGGCCCTCACCGAATTCCTCCCACGCCCGAGATTTTGCATCTGCGACAGCCTCGGCTGCAGCACGTTTGGCCTGCCGGTACCCGTTTGCTGCCTCAGGAGTCCCACAGGCTAATAAAACCCGATAGGCCTCCTTCTTCAGCTGGATGGCCCCCTTCACCGCAGGTGTCCACCACCGGGTTCGGGGATTACCGCCACGACAAGCACCGACGACCTTACGGCCACAGCTATGGGCTGCCGCCTCAGCAATGGAGGCACGAAACATGGCCCATTCGGATTCCATGTCCCCCGCCTCCTCCGGAATGTGGTTGTAGCTCTGCCGGAGGTGGGAGTTTAAGGCCTCTTGGACAGGGGGCTCCGCCAAATGTTCCCAGCAGACCCTGATTACACGCTTGGGCCTGCCAGGTCTGGAAGGCAACCTCCCACACCACCGAAGCCAACTCACCACCAGGTAGTGATCGGTAGACAGCTCAGCTCCTCTCTTCACCCGAGTGTCCAGAACATATGGTCGCAAGTCCGATGACACGACTACAAAGTCAATCATCGAACTGCGACCTAGGGTGTCCTGGTGCCAAGTGCACTTATGGACACCCTTATGTTCGAACATGGTGTTCGTGATAGACAAACTATGACGAGCACAGAAGTCCAACAACGACACACCATTCGGATTCAGACTGGAGAGGCCGTACCTACCGATCACACCCTTCCAGGTCACACTATCGTTGCCCACATGGGCGTTGAAGTCTCCCAAGACAACGAGCGAGTCTCCCGAGGGAGCGTTCTCCAACACCCCCCGCAAAGACTCCAAAAAGGGTGGGTACTCTGAACTGTCATTTGGTGCATAAGCACAAATAACAGTCAGGACCCATCCCCCCCCACCCGAAGACAGAGGGAAGCTACTCTTTCGTCAACCGGGGAGAACCCCAACATTTGGGCACCGAGACGGGGGGCAACAAGAATACCCACACCGGCTCGCCGCCTCTCCCCATGAGCAACTCCAGAATAGAAGAAGGTCCAGCCTCTTTTGAGATGGATGGTTCCAGAGCCCAAGCTATGCGTTGAGGTGAGCCCGACTATATCTCGTCGGTATCTCTCCACCTCACGCACCAAATCAGGCTCCTTTCCTGCCAGAGAGGTGACATTCCATGTCCCGAAGGTCAGAGTAAGTAGCCGAGGATCAGTCCGAAGAAGTCCTGAAGAGAGTAAAACAGCAGTACAGGGAGACACAGCATAAGGTGAAAGTAGCGGTGTAAAAGGCCAAACAGAGGGCGTATGATGACTTGTATGCTAGGTTGGACAGTAAGGAGGGAGAAAATGATTTATACAGGTTGGCACAGCAGAGAAAGAGAGACGGGAAGGACGTGCAGCAAGTTAGAGTGATTAAGGATAGAGTGGGAAACGTGTTGACTGATGACAGAAGTGTGCTGGGAAGATGGAAAGAGTACTTTGAAGAGCTGATGAATGAGGAAAATGAGAGAGGAACACGAGTAGAAGAGGTGACTGTTTAGGACCAGGAAGTAACAAAGATTAGTAGGGGTGAAGTGAGGAGGGCATTGAAGAGGATGAAGAGTGGAAAGGCAGTTGGCCCTGATGATATACCAGTGGAGGTAAGGAAGTGTCTAGGAGAGGTAGCAGTAGCTTTTCTGACAAGACCATTGAAGATATTGAAGTCTTCGAGACTGAGAGGATGCCAGAGGAATGGAGGAGAAGTGTGCTGGTACCCATTTTTAAGAACAAGGGAGATGTACAGAGTTGTGGCAACTACAGAGGGATAAAGTTGATGAGCCATACTATGAAACTATGGGGAAAAATAGTGGAAGCTAGACTAAGGGCAGAGGTCAGCATTTGTGAACAACAGTTTGGTTTCATGCTGAGAAAGAGCAACACAGATGAAGTGTTTGCCTTGAGGATGTTAATAGAGACGTCCTGAGAAGGTCAGAAGGAGCTGCATTATGCCTTTGTGGATCTGGATAAAGCAAGTGACAGGGTGCCAAGAGAGGAACTGTGGTATTGCATGAGGAAGTCTGGAGTGGCAGAGAAGTATGTTAGAGAGGTGCAGGACATGTATGAGAGATGTAAGACAGTGGTAAGGTGTGCTGTCGGTGTGACAGAAGAGTTCAAGGTGGAGGTGGGACTGCATCAATGGTCAGCTCTCAGCCTCTTCTTGTTTGCTATGGTGATGGACAGGCTGACAGATGAGGTCAGACAAGATTCTCCATGGACTATGATGTTTGCAGATGACATTGTGATCTGTAGTGAGAGCAAAGAACAAGTGCAGGAAAAGTGCAGGAGGGTAATGGTTAGTCTCATTAAGACAGAATTCATGTGTGTGAACGACAAGGACCCAAGAGGAACGGTGAGGTTACAGGGAGCAGAGATAAAGAAGGTGGAGGATTTGAAGTACTTAGGCTCAACAATCCAGAGCAATGGAGAGTGTGGAAAAGAGGTGAAGAAGCGTGTGCAAGCAGGTTGGAATGGATGGAGAAAAGTGTCCGGTGTGATGTGTGATAGGAGAGTATCAGCAAGAATGAAGGGAAACTTGTACAAGATGGTGATGAGGCCAGCGATGTTGTATGGTTTAGAGACAGTGTCCCTGGGGAAAAGACAGGAGGCAGAGCTGGAGTTAGCAGAGATGAAAATGTTGAGGTTCTCTTTGGGAGTAACGAGGATGGATAGGATCAGCAATGAGTACATCAGAGGGACAACACATCTTTGAGGTTTTGGAGACAAAGTCAGAGAGGCTGGATTGAGATGGTTTGGACATGTACAGAGGAGGGATTGTGAGTATATTGGTAGTAGGATGCTGAGGTTGGAACTACCAGGCCGAAGGTATAGAGCAAGACCAAAAAAGAAGATTTATGGATGTGGTGAAGGAGGACATGAAGGTAGTTGGAGCAAGAATAGAAGATAAGGAGGATCGGGTGAGATGGAGGTGGATGGTTTGCTGTGGCGACCCCTGAATGGAAAAGCCGAAAGGAAAAGAAGAAGATATATATATATATATATATATATATATATACATATATAAGAATTCTCTGTAATCACCTGAAGAGAGAGGATGGTTTCACCACCCCTCGAAACAGTTCTGTAGTGAAAAAAATGTCTTTTTCCTGTCCTTTTGTTTTTACTTATATTTGCGTTACGAAAAAGTATTGAACACTCTCTTATGGAAGGATCTACTCAGAAAGTTTTTTATATATATATATATATATATATATATATATGCAGCGATATTCAGACCTCTGCGGACTGTGGAAACACCCGTGCCATGTATGAGGGGATGAAAAAAGCTTTCGGACCAACTGCCACCAAGATCGCACCCCTCAAATTCACCTCCGGCGACATCATCAAGGACCGTGGGGAGCAGATGGAGAGATGGGCCGAGCACTATTCAGAGCTATACTCCAGAGAGAATGTTGTCACTGACACAGCCATGGAGAACACCATCCCACTGCCCACCATGGAAGAACTCGACTCGCCACCTACCATCGAAGAGCTCAGCAAGGCCATTAACTCGCTGTCTAGCGGGAAAGCACCAGGCAGCGACGGAATCCCTCCAGAGGTGATGAAGGCTGCAAAAGAGAGCTCCCTCCTTGGGCATCTCCATGAGCTTTTGCTTCAGTGCTGGGAAGAAGGAACGATACCCCAAGACATGCGAGATGCGAAGATCATCACGCTCTACAAGAACAAGGGCGACCGCAGCGATTGCAACAACTATCGTGGGATCTCTCTCCTCAGCATTGTAGGGAAAGCCTTTGCAAGGGTAGTCCTTAACCGCCTGCAAGTACTTGCAGACCGTGTGTATCCCGAGTCGCAGTGCGGGTTCCGGGCAAAGCGATCAACCATTGACATGGTGTTCTCCCTTCGGCAGCTGCAGGAAAAGTGCCGTGAGCAGCGACGTCCTTTGTTCCTCGCCTTCATCGATCTGACCAAGGCATTCGACTTGGTCAGTCGGTCTGGCCTCTTCACCCTCCTCCATAAGATTGGATGTCCCACCAAGCTCCTGAAGATAGTCGAGTCCTTCCACGACAATACGTCTGGCACAGTTCAGTATAACGGAACATCATCAGACCCCTTTCCAATCAAGAGCGGCGTGAAACAAGGGTGTGTCCTGGCCCCGACACTTTTCGGCATATTTTTCTCTTTGCTCCTGAGCTACGCATTCAGAGAGTCCGAAGATGGCATCTTCCTCCACACACGGAGTGATGGGAACCTCTTTAATCTTGCCCGCCTCAGGGCAAAGACCAAGGTGCGCAAGGTCCTCATCCGATCAGCCTCAAGAAAACCAACATCATGGGTCAGGATGTCAGCACAACTCCCACAATCAACATCGGCGATTACACCCTGGAAGTGGTGGACAAGTTCACCTACCTTGGCTCCACCATCTCCAGCAACCTATCCCTGGATGCTGAGCTAAACGTAAGGATAGGCAAAGCAGCAACATCCATGGCCCGCCTAGCGAAGCGTGTGTGGAACAACCCCAGGCTGACCCTAAACATGAAGATGAAGGTGTACCAAGCATGCGTGTTGAGCACGCTTCTATACGGCAGTGAGGCCTGGACCCTATGCATGCACCAGGAGCGAAGACTAAACGCCTTTCACCTGCGCAACCTCAGACGACTCCTCGGCATTACCTGGCAGGATCGTGCCTCCAACTCGCGCGTCTTGGCCCAGGCAGGCATGTCAAGCATGTTCGCCATCCTCTCCCAGAAGCGCCTGCGCTGGCTCGGACACATATGCAGGATGGATGAATCCCGCATTCCAAAGGACATCCTCTATGGTGAGCTCGCCTCAGGAACACGACCAACAGGACGACCCGCCCTGCGCTACAAGGATGTCTGCAAGAGGGACCTGAAGTCATGCAGCAACAACCCAGTACATCTCGAGGCAGCGAGCTCCGACCGCTCTAGCTGGCGTGGAAAGGTAAAATCCGGTGTGCAGCAGGCCGAGGAGAAGAGAGAGATCCAGCATGAGGAGAAGAAGAACCGCAAACAGCAGAGAATTCTGTCTGCCACAGCCTGCCCCACGATCCCTACTGCAGAATGCACTTGCAGCAAGTGTGGTAGGAGCTGCATCTCCTGCATTGGCTTATTCAGCCACAGCCAGCGCTGCAGCCTCTCAGCTAATTGATAGACCTGCCTAGGTGCAGACTCCATTGTCTCTAGAGACAGACGGATGCCAAGAAAAGAATATATATATATATATATATATATATATATATATATATATATATATATATATATAATATGTAAATTCTGCACCAGGCAGACAAAAACGGATAGATACGAAGACTCCAGCTCTTCGAATAGCAAGCTGGAACTTACAGACTATGTGTCCTGGACTGACAAGTGATTTTCAGCAAATTTACGATGCCCGCAAGACTGCAGTCATCGACAATGAACTGACACGTCTGAATATCGACATTGCTTGTCTACAGGAAACACGCCTGGCTGACAGTGGTACTATCAAAGAGGCCAACTACACCTTCTACTGGCAGGGCCTGCCACAAGACGACCTGAGACTGCTTGGTGTAGGGTTCGCTGTGAAGAACTCATTGACTACGGCGATTGAACCTCCTACCAGTGGATCAGAGAGAATCCTCACTTTACGCCTCTCTACAACTGCAAGTTTTGTAAATCTCCTCAGCATCTATGCACCAACACTCAGTTCCACCCCAGAGGCCAAGAACCAGTTTTACGAGGCTCTGGATGATACAATTTCCAGGATCCCCAGCACTGAAGGACTTTACCTACTAGGAGACTTCAATGCTAGAGTGGGCACCAACTGTGACACCTGGCCTTCCTGCCTTGGTCACCATGGCATAGGCAGGATGAATGAGAATGGACAGAGGTTGTTGGAACTGTGCTGCCATCATGGCCTGTGTGTAACAAATACATACTTCAAGTGCAAAGACCGCCACAAAGTTTCCTGGAGACACCCCAGATCTTGCCACTGGCACCAGCTAGACCTTATCCTCACCAGGCGCACGGATCTGAGCAGCGTTCTCCACACTAGAAGTTTCCATAGCGCAGACTGCGACACAGACCACCCCCTCATTGGAAGCAGGATAAGGCTGACCCATCACTCTAAAACTAAAGGCCTCCCACGCATCAACACCTGCTCCTCAAGGGATCCCCAGCGAATCCAACTGTTTCATGACACAGTCAAGGAGAAGTTGGCTTTGCAGACTCCTGGCAAAGACATCAACAGCAAGTGGAGCTTCCGAAGCGATACTATCTACACAACAGCCCTCACCGCTTTTGGGAAAATGAGTGTCGGAGTGTAGACTGGTACGAGGCTCACTGGGAGGAGATGCAGCCTGTGACAGAAGCCAAGAGGGAAGCCCTCCTAGCATACAAGCAAAACCCCAGCACCAGTACTCGGGACACCCTCAAAGCTGCACGAAACAAGGCCCAGCAGACAGCCCGCTGCTGTGCAAACGACTTCTGGCTGAACCTCTGCAGCAAGATCCAGATGGCAGCTGACACTGGCAACGCAATGGCCATGTACAATGGCATTAAGACAGCTACTGGCCCAACCACAATTAAGACTGCACCCCTCAAGACCAAGACCGGGGAGGTGATCACAGACCAAGGCAAACAGCTTTAACGCTGGTGGAACATTACCTGAAGCTGTACACAACCAAGAATGTGGTGACCGATGCAGCATTAAATGCCCTACCAAACTTACCTGTCATGGAGGATCTGGCAGGGTTTAAGCTGCTTTATCATGGTGTGTGGATAGGAAGAGAAATGGAGTAGGGGTCATCTTGAAGGAGGGGTTTGTCAGGAATGTTCTAGATGTGAAAAGAGTGTCACACAGAGTGATGAGTCTCAAGTTAGAAATTGAAGGCGTGATATTTAATGTTGTTAGTGCTTATGCCCCACAGGCAGGACGTGAGCTAGAAGAGAAGGAGAGATTCCGGAGTGAGTTCGATGAAGTGATGCAGAATACACCCAGAGGTGAAAGAGTGGTCATTGGGGCAGACTTCAATGGACATGTTGGTGCAGGCAACAGAGGAGACGAGGAAGTGATGGGCAGGTTTGGTATCCAGGACAGGAACACAGAAGGACAGATGTTGATAGATTTTGCAAAAAGGATGGAAATGGCTGTGGTAAATACCAGAAGAGGGAGGAGCATAGGGTGACTTATAAAAGTGGAGATAGGAGCACACAGGTAGACTACATCTTGTGTGGGCGATGTAATTTGAAGGAAGTCAGTGACTGCAAAGTAGTAGTGGGTGAGAGTGTTGCCAAACAGCATAGGATGATGGTATGCAGGATGACACTGATGGTGAAGAAGTTGAAGAAGGCCAAGGCAGAGCAGGAGACAAAGTGGTGGAAGCTGAAAAAGGAAGAGTGTCATATTGTCTTCAAGGAGGAGTTGAAACAGGCTTTGGGTAGCCAGGAAGTGCTTGACAGGAGTGTGCTGGGAACACGGGAAGAGTGCTTTGAAGAGCTGATGAATGAGGAAAATGAGAGAGAGAGAGAGAGAGAGAGAGAGAGAGAGAGAGAGAGAGAGAGAGAAGAGGTGACCATTGAGGAACAGGATGTAGCAAAGATTAGTAAGGGTGAAGTAAGGAGGGCACTCAAGAGGATGAAGAATGGAAAGGCAGTTAGTCCTGATGATATACCTGTGGAGATATGGAAGTGTCTAGGAGAGGTAGCAGTAGATGTTCTGACAAGAACTTTCAACAAGGTCCTAGAGAGTGAGCAGATGCCGGAGGAATGGAGGAGAAGTGTGCTGGTGCCCATTTTTAAGAACAAGGGAGACGTGCAGAGCTGTGGCAACTACAGAGGGATACAATTGATGAGCCATGCGATAAAGGTATGGGAAAGAATAGTGGAAGCTAGACTCAGGGCAAAGGTCAGCAGTTGTAAACAACAGTTTGGTTTCATGCCAAGAAAGAGCACCACATATGCAATGTTTGCCTTGAGGATGTTAATACACAAATACAGAGAAGGTCAGAGGAATCTGCATTGTGCCTTTGTGGATCTGGAGAAAGCATATGACAGGGTGCCGAGAGAAGAACTGTGGTATTGCATGAGGAAATCTGGAGTGGCAGAGTAGTATGTTAGAGAGGCGTAAGACGGTGGTGAGGTGTGCTGCCGGCATGACCGACGAATTCAAGGTGGAGGTGGGACTGCATCAAGGATCAGCTCTGAGCCCCTTCTTGTTTGCTATGGTGACTGACAGGCTGACAGACAAGGTTAGGCAAGAATCTCCATGGACTATGATGTTTGCAGATGACATTGTGATCTGTAGTGAGAGCAGAGAACAAGTGGAGGAAAATCTAGAGAGGTGGAGGTATGCACTGGAAAGGAGAGGAATGAAGGGCAGCCTCAGAAAATCAGAATACATGTTTGAATGAGAAGGTCCCAGGAGGAACAGTGATGTTACAGGGAGCAGAGATAATGAAGGTGGAGGATTTTAAGTACTTAGGCTCAACAATCCAGAGTAATGGAGAGTGTGGAAAAGAGGTGAAGAAGTGTGTGCAGGCAGCCTGGAATGGTTGGAGAAAAGTGTCCGGTGTGATGTGCGATTAGAGAGTATCAGCAAGAATGAAAGGAAAAGTGTATAAGACGGTGGTGATGCCAGCGATGTTGTATGGTTTAGAATCAGTGGCACTGAGGAAAAGGCAGGAGGCAGAGCTGGAGGTAGCAGAGATTAAAATGTCGAGGTTCTCTCTGGGAGTAACGAGGATAGATAGGATCAGGAATGAGTACATCAGAGGGACAGCTCATGTAAGATGTTTTGGAGACAAAGTCAGAGAGGCTAGATTGAGATGGTTTGGACATGTACAGAGGAGGGATAGTGAGTATATTGGCAGTAGGATGCTGAGGTTGGAACTACCAGGCAGAAGGCCTGGAGGAGGACCAAAGAGAGGATTTATGGATGTGGTGAAGGCTGACATGAAGGTCATTGGAGTAAGAGTAGAAGATGCAGAGGACAGGGTGAGATGGAGGCAGATCATTTGCTGTGGCGACCCTTGAAGGGAACAGCCGAAATGAAAAGAAGATATATATATATATATATATATATATATATATATATATATATATATATATATATATATATATATGTTTTTGTTATTTGCTCTATCAAAAAGTATTGAGCACTCTCCTACGGAAGGATCTACTCAGAAAATCCTCCTATATATATATATATAATAAAATATAAAATAATTTCTTCTATAATCACCTGAAGAGAGAGGATGGTTTCACCACCCCTCGAAACAGATCTGTAGTGATAAATGGAGTTTCAATAGAAAGTCTTTGTCCTGTCCTTTTATTTTTGTTATTTGCTCTACCAAAAAGTATTGAGCACTCTCCTATGGAAGGATCTACTCAGAAAATCCTCTCTCTCTCTCTCTCTCTCTCTCTATATATATATATATGGAGCAGTCATACCTCCACCTTGAACTCTTTGGTCACACCGACAGCACACCTCACCACTGTCTTACATCTCTCATACATGTCTGTATGTATATACCACTCTAACATACTTCTCTGCCACTCCAGACTTCCTCATGCAATACCACAGTTCTTCTCTCGGCACCCTGTCATATGTTTTCTCCAGATCCACAAAGGCACAATGCAGCTCCTTCTGACCTTCTCTGTACTTCTATATTAACATGCTCAAAGCAAACACTGCATCTGTGGTGCTCTTTCTTGGCATGAAACCAAACTGTTCTTCACAAATGCTGACAGCTGCCCTTAGTCTAGATTGCACTATTCTTATATATATATATATATATATATATATATATATATATATATATATAATGTGTGTGTGTGTGTGTGTGTAAAATAATGTAGATAAATGTATATAAGATATATATGTCTATGTGTACACATGGGTATGTGTATGTTGGCAATTGCTGCTAAATAAACAGAAGCTAAACAGATTTTCATTGTTCATGCAACAGTTGACAATAAAGATCTGTTTATTTTTGTCTTTATCAGACCTACAAGACAGGCAGATCTTTGTAAAACTATGTATGGCCATGTGGTTTGACTGTGTGGATTCCAGATGCTTTCAGGGCGTGGCTTGTGTGAGGGTTATTAGTGCACGGGAGTGCATGTGTGTTCGTGTATGTGCATGTGTGGCTACATCAGAAGGTGGACAGTTAAGGGTTGTGTTATTTAGGTGCACCATATTTACACTTTCCCTCTCTGACATGTACAGTAGTGCATTTACACAGCATGAATAAATCTGCCACACGCTGAAAATGGACCACCAGAGGGCAGTGCGGGTCTGATGTGAAGGATGTCAGTCTTTATTGCACCCAAGTTGGGGACCACCACATTCCACCAGTAAGAACAATTTTCATATGCAGCGTTAATTTATTTTTCTTCACAGCAGCTCTAACATTACTACTGTCTGCCATTCAAATCACAGCTTTTTATTAACACAATAAAGCTATTAATTTATTTTTTTGTTTAAAATGTATCATCACAATTTAGAAACAACTTCTAAGCAGTCAGATTTGAAAATGTAAGAGATATAAACTAAACATACTCATCACTCACTCTTTTATTTGTCGAACTGCAAGGGGCATGGTGAGGCTGGTGTCTATCTCAGCTGACAGTGGGAAAAGGCGGGGTACATCCTGAATAGGTTCCCAGACCACTGCATTGCAAAACCAGGATTTTTTTTCTGTGATCTTTTTGACTTGGGTAGCTTTGTGTGATCCCTGTGTATTTAATCTTTAATCCTCCCATTATGTTTTTGCCATGAAGAATGAATTTGGATTTATACCGGATGGTTCATCCGTAACCTAATGATTAGAGATGTGGCTTTAGGACCAAAAGGTCATTGGTTTCATTCCCAAATGTGTCTGTGGTGGTGGTGCAGCACCCTTTCCTTTCTACACATAAATGGCCAAAGTGTCCTTGAACAAAACACCTAACCCCAATTGTTCTCTGAGCATCCCAATGTGTGTGGCTGCCCACTGCTCTGAGTGGGTGTGTGTGCTCACTGTGGATGGGTTAAATGTAGAGGCAAATAATTTCCCTTATGGGATTAATACAGTATATCAAAATTTTAAAAATGTCTGTCCTTTGACCCTAACCTTTGAACCAAAGACTGGGATGTGTTTAAGGCTGCAGTCACACTGGAGATCTCTTCCTTCAGTATACAGGACTTTGCTGGGTGTGTGACTGGGTAATTACTGCAGTACTTGTATTGACATCATCATGCCCTATTTCACAAGTCAGGAAGTTCCCCAACCAGAAGACCTGAATAAACAGTCAGGTACACCACATGCCCACCCCTTTGCATTTAGATCAGGCAATGAGACAGAGTACAAAGCTCCAAAGTAGTAGTAGGCCTCCTTCATTCGGACTCGACCATGGAAACTGTGCCCTTTTATTGTCAGTTTGTAGTACTTCACTCTTAACAATGCCACCTGTGGCTTATGAGGCCGATACGGGAATGGCAGTCCTTGCCACATGAGGAGCAGATGTGAATAGATGTGGCAAAGTCAATTGTTTTCTCTTTTCGCCTGGCCCTTTTTCCGATGGGTTCATTGGTGATGTCTCATTTGCACACGTCCTTGTACCTCAGCTGTGGGCAGCCATGGGGTCGTTTGCCAATGGCAAGTTCTCCATAGAGGATGTCCTTAGGTATTCTGCCATCCTCCATGCGGCGCACATGGCCAATCCAGCGCATTCTGCGCTGTCTGAGTAGTGTGTACATGGTGGGGAGACCGGCGCAGGCCAGGACCTTGGTGTCGGGCACCTTGTGTCTCCAGCTGATGCTGAGGATAAGGTGGAGGCTTCACAGGTGGAAAGTATTTAGCTTCCGCGCTTGCTTTCTGTAGGTTGTCCATGCCTCACTCCCGTATAGGAGGGTGCTGACAACGCAGGCATTATAGACAGCCATCTTGGTTTTAGTAGTCAGCTTGGGGTTCTCCCAGACACAAGTGGATAATCTCCCCAGCGTCGTTGCAGCCTTGCCGATACGTTTGTTTAACTCAGCGTCAAAGGGACAGGTTGTTTGTGATGGTGGATCCCAGGTAGGTGAACTTGTGGACCACTTCCAGTTGGTAGTTGTTAATGGTGATGACAGGTGGTGTATCCACGTCCTGACCAAGCACGTTGGTCTTTTTTAAACTGATGGTCAGCTCGAAGTCAAAGCAAGCATGAGAGAATCGGTTTATCAGTTGCTGGAGGTCATATTCTGTGTGTGCAGTGACCGCTGCATTGTCTGCAAAGAGCATGTCTCATATGGTGGTTTCATGGACCTTTGTCTGAGCTCTGAGTCTTGCGATGTTGTACAGCTTGCCATCTAATGTTGTATGAATGTACACTCCTTTGGTCGAGGTCCCAATGGCATGTTTAAGAAGGGGGGGAGATGAGGATGCCAAAGAGTGTCGTAGCAAGGACACAGCCTTGATGTTGAAATGTTCTGACATGCTGCTCTCATACTGACTGGTTGCCTTCTTGTCATCATGGAAAGATCTAGTCATACTGTGCAGATTCAGAGGGCATCCGATCTTCAGGAGGATGTTGAAAAGCCCATCCTGGCTAACCAGGTCAAATGCCTTGGTTAGATCAATGAAGGCAATGTAAAGGGGTTTCTATTGTTCCCTGCATTTCTCCTGGAGTTGGCGACTGGAGAAAATAATGTCCACTGTTGAGCGTTCTGTGCGGAAACACATTGGGATTCAGTATAGACACGTTCAGCCAGTTGCTGGAGTCGTGCAAGCAAGACACAAGTGTACACTTTGCCCACAATGCTCAAGAGAAAGATTCCTCTATAATTGTTACAGTCACTCCTGTCCCCTTTGTTCTTATACAGGGTGATGATTTTGGCATCTTTCATGTCTTGAGGAATGCCGCCTTCACGTCAGCACTAACAAAGGGTGTCGTGTAGTGGCTGAAGGAGGACAGACTTGCAGCGCTTGATGAGATCAGGAGGGATGCCATCTGTTCCAGGGGCTTTGCCGCAGGCCAAGCTGTCGATAGCCTTGCTGAGTTTTTCTAGTGTTGGTTTGGCATCTAAGTCCTCCATGATAGGTAGAGGTTCAATGGCATGCAATGCCGAGTCAACAACACTTTTCTCTCTGGAGTAAAGCTCTGAGTAGTGCTATACCCATCGCTCCATTTGTTTCCCCTTGTCGGTGATCACTTCCCCACTGATGGATTTTAGGGGTGCTGTTTTGTTCTGAGTTGGTCCGAGAGCTTTCGTGATGCCATCGTACATGCCTCTGATGTTACCTGTGTCCACTGCAGGCTGGATGTCGTGATTGAGCTCTTGCCAGTACTCGTTGGCACATTTTCTTGCTGGCTGTTGGACCTTGCTCCGAGCTGCTCTTAATGTCTTAAGGGTCTTTTCGCTTGGAGAATGCTTATATTCAGCAAGGGCCGTCCGTTTTGCTTCTATGATGGGGGGTCATCTCTGCAGACTTTGCATCGAACCAGTCAGAGCTCCAGGAGGTCTTTCTGAAGTTAGTGCTGATGTATGAATGCACTCTCGTAGGTGGATCCAGGTGTCTGATTCTGTACTTTGAATAATTTTTGTGGCAATGACTTCTTCAAAGGTCTTTGCAAATTCCTTGATCTTTGCTTCTTGCTGCATCTTGATGGTGTTGATGCGAGGCTTCCCTTGAGGCTTGGCATTGTGAAGTGTCTTTGGTGTCAGGCGGATCTTGCAGCATACAAGAGAGTGGTCTGTGTCACGGTCTGCACTGTGACAGGTGTTGATGTCAGAGTAGGAGTGTAGGCACTGATGAGGGAGATTGGACCATCCGAGGTGTAGAGGCAGAGAGTCAGCAGTCGTTCACATCCCTTGTCGCCCGGTTCGACCATCTTCAACAAGGTGTTCCTGAATGCGAAGCCCACCCTGTGTTCTCTGCGATGCTCAGCGCTCTTTCCTTTCCAGAAAAAGCTGTAGTCCTTTTCTATCAGCCTTCCAGAGTCTGCTATACGAGTCTCCGGTAAGGAAAGAAAGTTTAGAATGTTGCCCAAGATACTCAGGATATTCTACAGTTGAATTGTTCACAGAGCATCACAAAAAATAATTGAATAATTGAGAAGCACAGCACAAGGTGAGGAATAGACTTGGAAGAATATGAGGCTAATAGGCCAGGAAAAGCCATTTCCCCAGTAGAACTTGTAAATCAATATTTTTGCTCTCTGGATGAGGCAGATCTTTGGTGGGATCGAAGGTTGTATCATGGAAAAATCGTGATAAAAGACACTCATAAGTCAAGGTACCACCGTACTGGTATTCAGTCTTCTTCTTTTCCTTTCAGCTGCTCCCTTCAGGGGTCGCCACAGCAAATCATCTGCCTCCATATCACCTTGTCCTCTGCATCTTCTTCTCTTACACCTACTACCTTCATGTCTTCCTTCACCACATCCATAAATCTTCTCTTTGGTCTTCCTATCGGCTTTTTGCCTGGTAGTTCCAACCTCAGCATCCTACTACAAATATATTCACTATCCCTCCTCTGTACATGTTCAAACCATCTCAATCTAGCCTCTCTGACTTTGTCTCCAAAAGCTCTTACATGTGCTGTCCCTCTGATGTACTTATTCCTGATCCTATCCATCCTCGTTACTCCCAAAGAGAACCTCAACATTTTCATCCCTGTTACCTCCAGTTCTGGCTCCTGTCATTTCCTCAGCGCCACTGTTTCTAAACCATGCAACATCACTGGCCTCATCACCATCTTGTAAACTTTTTCTTTCATTCTTGGTGATAGCATTCTATCACACATCACACTGGACACTTTTCTCCAACCATTCCTACCTGCCTGCACACACTTTTTCACCTCTTTTCCAAATGCTCCACTTCTCGAGATTTTCCTGCACTTGTTCTCTGTCCTCAAACAGAAGAAGATGAGAGTATTTTTTATTAATTGAATAACAACAGGTTTATGCTTCAGAGTCAGAACATACTGTATATACTAGTATATCTTCTTCTTCTTCTTTTCTTTTCGGCTTTTTCCAGTTCTCGAGAGTCTCCACAGTGAATCAACTGATTCACACATTTGATTTGGCATGGGTTTTTATGTCGGATGCCCTTCCTGTCACAACCCTTTAGCAAGGGACAGAAACACGCTGACGGCTTTGCAGCCTGCTCTTGACGAAAGTCAGCAATGGTTCTTTTACATGCCTCTCACCATAGACAGTGAGAGACATGGCTGGCCTTTGAGAACCCAGTTCGCTGCACTAGGGGAACAGTGACAACCCTGTGGGGACTCGAACCCCCAACCTGAGGATAATATTTATGCAAATTTACCCGGGACTACACAATGCTTATCACGCAATCTATGGGATGCCATGCTTATTGATGTAGCACCGCCCGCAGTACATTTTAAACATTGTTATATAATCATCTGAAGAGAGAGGTTGGTTTCGCAGCCCCTAGAAACAGATCTGTAGTGAAAATGAAGTGTTGATAGGAAGTCTTTGTTTTGTTTAATTTTACTTATATATAGTGGTATGAAAAAGTATATGAACCTTTTGGAATTTCTCACATTTCTGCATAAAATTATTCCTCCCCCTTCTGTCATTGTTTGCATGCTATCCTCATTAAAATATGAAAACCTATAAATGTTTGGGTGGTTTTAGTTAAAGAAGACACTGTTTTTTCATCTGTGTGATTTTGACAAAGATAGGATCACATTTGATGGTGATCTTATGCAGAAATGTGAGAAATTCCAAAAGGTTCACATACTTTTTCATACCACTGTCTTCTTCTTTTCCTTTCGGCTTTTCCCTTCAGGGGTCGCCACAGTGAATCATCTGCCTCCATCTCAGCCTATCCTTTGCATCTTCTCTTACACTAATGACCTTCATGTCCTCCTTCACCACATCCATGAATCGTCTCTTTGGTCTTCCTCTAGGCCTTTTGCCTGGTAGTTCCAGCCTCAGCATCCTATTACCGATATACTCACTATCCCTCCTCTGTACATGTCCAAACCATCTCAATCTAGCCTCTCTGACTTTGTCTCCAAAACGTCTGACATGTGCTGTCCCTCTGAAGTGCTCATTCCTAATCCTATCCATCCTCGTGACTCCCGAAGAGAACCTCAACATTTTCATCTCTGCTACTTCCAGCTCTGCCTCCTGTCTTTTCCCCAGGGCCACTGTTTCTAACCCATACAACATCGTTGGCCTCAACACCGTCTTGTACACTTTTCCTTTCATTCTTGCCGATACCCTCCTATCACCCATCACACCGGACACTTTTCTCCAACCATTCCAACCTGCCTGCACACGCTTCTTGACCTCTTTTCCACACTCTCCATTGCTCTGGATTGTTGAGCCTAAGTACTTAAAATCCTTCACCTTCCTTATCTCTGCTTCCTGTAATTTCACTGTTCCTCTTGGGTCCTTGTCATTCATGCACATGTATTCTGTCTTACTGAGGCTAATCTACATTCCCCTCCTTTCCAGGGCATACCTCCACCTCTCTAGATTTTCTTGCACTTGTTCTCTGCTCTCACTACAGATCACAATGTCATCTGCAAACATTATAGTCCATGGGGAATCTTGTCTAACCTCGTCTGTCAGCCTGTCCATCACCATAGCAAACAAGAAGGGGCTGAGAGCTGACCCTTGATGCAGTCCCACCTCCATCTTGAACTCTTGTGTCACACCGACAGCACACCTCACCACTGTCTTACATCTCTCATACATGTCCTGCACCACTCTAACATACTTCTCTGCCACTCCAGACTTCCTCATGCAATACCACAGTTACTCTCTTGGCAACCTGTCATATGCTTTCTCCAGATCCACAAAAGCACAATGCAGCTCCCTCTGACCTTCTCTGAACTTCTCCATTAACATCCTCAATGCAAACACTGCATCTGTGTTGCTCTTTCTTGGCATGAAACCAAACTGTTATTCACAAATGCTGACCTCTGCCCTTAGTCTAGCTTCCACTATTCTTTCCCATAACTTCATCGTATGGCTCATCAACTTTATCTCTCTGTAGTTGCCACAACTCTGCACGTCTCCCTTGTTCTTAAAAATGGGCACCAGCACACTTCTCCATTCCTCTGGCATCCTTTCACTCTCTAAGACCTTGTTAAATGTTCTTGTCAGAAAATCTACTGCTACCTCTCCTAGACACTTCCATACCTCCACCGGTATGTCATCAGGACCAACTGCCTTTCCATTATTCATCCTCTTCAATGCCCTCCTCACTTCACCCTTACTAATCTTTGCTACTTCCTGGTCCTCACCAGTCACCTCTTCGACTCTTTTTTCTCTCTCATTTTCCTCAGTCATCAGCTCTTCAAAGTACTCTTTTCATCTTCCCAGCACACTTCTGTCATCAGTCAATACATTTCCCTCTCTGTCCTTTATCAATCAAACTTGCTACACGTCCTTTCCATCTCTATTTCTCTGCTGTGCCAACCTGTATAAATCATTTTCTCCCTCTTTACTTTCCAACCGAGCATACAAGTCATCAAACGCGCTGTTTGGCCTTTGACACTCCTACCTTTGCCTTACGCTGTGTCTCCCTGTACTCCTGTTTACTCTCTTCGGTTTTCTCAATGTCCCACTTCTTCTTAGCTAACCTCTTCCTTTGTACACACTCCTGCACTTACTCATTCCACCACCAAGTCTCCTTATCTACTTTCCTTCCAGATGACACACCAAGTATTCTCCTACCTGTCTCCATGATCACATTAGCTGTAGTTGTCCAGTCATCTGGAAGCACTTCCTGACCACCCAAAGCCTGTTTCAACTCCTCCTTGAAGACAACCCGACACTCTTCCTTTTTCAACTTCCACCACTTTGTCTTCTGCTCTGCCTTTGCCTTCTTCACCTTCCTCACCATCAGCATCATCCTGCACACCACCATCCTATGCTGTTTGGCAACACTCTCACCCACTACTATTTTGCAGTCACTGACTTCTTTTAAATTACATCGCCTGCACAAGATGTAGTCTACCTGTGTGCTCCTACCTCCACTTTTATAAGTCACCCTATGCTCCTCTCTCTTCTGGAAGAAAGTATTCACCACAGCCATTTCCATCCTTTTTGCAAAATCTACCAAGATCTGTCCTTCTGCGTTCCTGTCCTGGATACCAAACCTACCCATCACTTCCTCGTCCCCTCTGTTTCCTGCACCAACGTGCCCATTGGAGTCTGCCCCAATGACCACTCTTTCACCTCTGGGAGTATTCTGCATCACTTCATCTAACTCCCTCCAGAATCTTTCCTTCTCTTCTCGCTCATCCTGTCTGTGGGGCATAAGCACTAACAACATTGAACATCACACCTTCAATTTCTAACTTGAGACTCATCACTCTGTCTGACACTCTTTTCACTTCTAGAACATTCCTGACAAACTCCTCCTTCAAGATAACTCC
Source organism: Plotosus lineatus (assembly GCA_024760905.1). Lineage (NCBI taxonomy): Eukaryota > Metazoa > Chordata > Actinopteri > Siluriformes > Plotosidae > Plotosus > Plotosus lineatus. Next base: position 51,564,784 of record CM045738.1, read on the forward strand.
GACTCCATTTCTCTTCCCATCCACACCATGATAAAACAGCTTAAACCCTGCTCCTAGGCTTCTAGCCTTGTTACCTTTCCACCTGGTCTCCTGAACACCCAGTATGTCCACCTTCCTCCTCTGCATCATGTCAGCCAGCTCTCTACCTTTTCCTGCCATAGTTCCAACGTTCAAAGTCCCTACTTTCAGTCCTAGACTCATGCCTTTCCTCTTCTCTCTCTGGCAATGGACACGCCTCCCGCCTCTCTTTCTTCGACGTCTTCAACCAACAGTAGTCCAGTTTCCATCAGCACCCTGTTGGTTGACGGCACTGATGGCGGTCGTTGTTAACCCGGGCCTCGACCGATCCGGTTTGTCATTCTTTCTTGTGATTCGCATAGTTTATTCGGCATTTGTTTTACGCCGGATGCCCTTCCTGACACAACCCTCTGCATTTATCCGGGCTTGGGACCGGCATGAGGGAGAGACACTGGTTTCTGCCCCCCTCACGGCTGCATTTCATACCACTGTGTATATATATATATATATATATATATATATATATATATATATATATATAAGTATACTTATATATACTAGTATACATCTTTTCCTTTCGGCTTTTCCCTTCAGGGGTCGCCACAGCGAATCATCTGCCTCCATCTCACCCTATGCTTTGACTTTTCTTCTCTTACAACTACCTTCATGTCCTCCTTCACCACATCCATGAATCGTCTCTTTTGTCTTCCTCTAGGTCTTCTGCCTGGTAGTTCCAACCTCAGCATCCTACTACCAATATACTCACTATCCCTCCTCTGTACATGTCCAAACCATCTCAATCTAGCCTCTCTGACTTTGTCTCCAAATTGTCTTACATGTGCTGTCCCTCTGATGTGCTCATTCCTGATTCTATCCATCCTCGTGACTCCCAAAGAGAACCTCAACATTTTCATCTCTGCTACCTCCAGTTCTGCCTCCTGTCTTTTCCCCAAGGCCACTGTTTCTAAACCATACAACATCGCTGGCCTCAACACCGTCTTGGACACTTTTCCTTTCATTCTTGCCGATACCCTCCTGTCACACATCACACCGGACACTTTCTTAAACCGTTCTCCAACCATTCCAACCTGCCTGCACATGCTTCTTCACCTCTTTTCCACATTCTCCACTGCTCTGGATTGTTGAGCCTAAGTACTTAAAATCCTCCACCTTCCTTATCTCTGCTCCCTGTAACCTCACTGTTCCTCTTGTGTCCTTGTCATTCATACACATGTATTGTCTTACTGAGGCTAATCTTCATTCCTCTCCTTTCCAGGGCATACCTCCACCTCTCTAGATTTTCTTGCACTTGTTCTCTGCTCTCACTACAGATCACAATGTCATCTGCAAACATCATAGTCCATGGGGAATCTTGTCTAACCTTGTCTGTCAGCCTGTCCATCACCATAGCAAACAAGAAGGGGCTCAGAGCTGATCCTTGATGCAATCCTACCGCCACCTTGAACTCTTCTGTCACACCGACAGCACACCTCACCACTGTTTTACATCTCTCATACATGTCCTGCACCACTCTAACATACTTCTTTGCCACTCCAGACTTCCTCATGCAACACCACAGTTCCTCTCTCAGCACCCTGTCATAAACTTTCTCCAGATCCACAAAGGCACAATGCAGCTCCCTCTGACCTTCTCTGTGCTTCTCTATTAACATCCTCGAGGGCAAACACTGCAGCTGTGGATCTCTTTCTTGGCATAAAACCACACGGTTGTTCACAAATGCTGACCTCTGCCCTTAGTCTAGCTTCCACTATTCTTTCCGATAATTTCATCGTCTGGCTTATCAACTTTATCCCTCTGTAGTTGCCACAACTCTGCATGTCTCCTTTGTTCTTAAAAATGCACACCAGCACACTTCTTCCCCATTCCTTTGCATCCTCTCATTCTCTAAGACCTTGTTGAATGTTCTTGTCAGGAAATCTAGTGCTACCTCTCCTAGACACTTCCATACCTCCACCGGTATGTCATCAGGACCAACTGCCTTTCCAGTCTGCATCCTCTTCAATGCCCTCCTTACTTGAACTATACCCTTGAACGTTACACTTGAATATAGGCCAGTCTACAAAGTTGTTCCCTTCTTTTCTTTTATTGTTTATTAATTTATACTATTTATGTATCTATTTATTTCTTTACTTACAAACATACATATATATTATATATGTTTGTATTTGTATCTATTTTTGCACCCCCTACTGATGGTACCTCAAGAGCCTGTAACAGTGAATTTCTCCACTGTGAGATTAATAAACTGTATCTTATCTTATCTTATCTTATCTTATCTGATCTTATCTTATCTTATCTTCACCCTTACTAATCTTTGCTACTTCCTGGTCCTCCACGGTCACCACTTCTACTCTTTTTCTCTCTCTCATTTTCCTCATTCATCAGCTCTTCAAAGTCCTCTTTCTATCTTCCCAGCACACTTCTGTCATCAGTCAATACATTTCCATCTCTGTCCTTAATCACTCTAATTTGCTGCATGTCCTTCCCATCTCTATTTCTCTGCTGTGCCAACATGTATAAATCATTTTCTCCCTCTTTACTTTCCAACCGAGCATACAAGTCATCATACGCCCTATGTTTGGCCTTTGACACCGCTACTTTTGCCTTACGCTTTGTCTCCCTGTACTCATGTTTACTCTCTTCAATCCTCTGAATAGCTAACCTCTTCCTTTGTCGACATTCCTGCACTTACTCATTCCACCACCAAGTCTTCTTATCTACTCTCTTTCCAGATGACACACCAAGTATTCTCCTACCTGTCTCCCTGATCACATAGCTGTAGTTGTCCAGTCATCTGGAAGCACTTCCTGACCACCCAAAGCCTGTTTCAACTCCTCCTTGAAGACATCACGACCCTCTGCCTTTTTCAGCTTCCACCACTTAGTCTTCTGCTCTGCCTTTGCCTTCTTCACCTTCTTCACCATCAGCTTCATCCTGCACACCACCATCCTATCCTGTTTGGCAACTCTCTGACTCGCTACTACTTTTCAGTCACGAACGTCCTACAAATTACATCGCCTACACAAGATGTAGTCTACCTGTGTGCTCCTACCTCCGCTTTCATAAGTCACCCTATGCTCCTCTCTCTTCTGGTATTTACCACAGCCATTTCCATCTTTTTTGCAAAATCTATCAACATCTGTCCTTCTGCGTTCCTGTCCTGGATACCAAACCTGCCCATCACTTTCTCGTCCCCTCTGTTTCCTACACCAACATGCCCATTGGCATCTGCTCCAATGACCACTCTTTCCCCTCTGGGGTTACTCTGCATCACTTCATCTAACTCACTCCAGAATCTCTCCTTCTCTTCTCACTCACATCCTGCCTGTGGGGCATAAGCACTAACAACATTGAACATCACGCCTTCAATTTCTAACTTGAGACTCATCACTCCGTCTGAGACTCTTTTCACTTCTAGAATATTCCTGACAAACTCCTCCTTCAAGATGACTCCTACTCCATTTCTCCTCCCACCCACACCATGAAAAAACAGCTTAAACCCTGCTCCTAAGCTTCTAGCTTTTTTACCTTTCCACCTGGTCTCCTGAACACACAGTATGTCCACCTTCCTCCTCTGCATCATGTCAGCAAGCTCTCTACCTTTTCTTGCCATAGTGCCAACATTCAAAGTCCCTACTCTCAGTCCTAGACTCATGCCTTTCCTCTTCTCTCTCTGCCTACGGACACGCCTCCCGCCTCTCCTTCGACGTCTTCGACCAACAGTAGTCCAGTTTCCACCAGCACCCTGTTGGTTAACAGCACTGATGGTGGTCGTTGTTAACCCGGACCTCGACCAATCCGGTATGACATTCTTTCTTTTGTTCATCACTTCATTTTCTGTAACCGCTTAATCCTAATAAGGGTCGCGGGGAGGCTGGTGCCCATCCCAGCCAACTTCTGGTGAGGGCAGACTACACCCTGGACAGCTTGCCAGGCCATCGCAGAGCGGAAACACGCTAATGGCTTTGCAGCCTACTCTTGTCGAAAGTCAGCAATGGTTCTTTTACATATCTCACACCATAGACAGTAAGAGACACGGCTGGCCTTTGATAACCCAGTTAGCTGCACTGGGAGGACAGTGACAACCCTGTGGGGACTCGAACCCCCAACCTTAGGATCAGCGAGCCTGCACCCTATCCACTAAACCATCACTTCCCATTCTTTGTTTTGACTCGCATTTTTTTTTTTATATGGTCAGCTGGAGCCTTTCTGTATGGAGTTTTCATCTTCTCCTCATGCTTGAACAAGTTTTCTCTGATTTCCACTGACAGTCGAAGACCATGTGGATCAGGTCACCTGGTTACTCTAACTTGCCCATAGGTGTGTCTGTGTTAGCCCTGCAATAGATTGATGACCTCTGACCTGAGGGTTTATCTCACCTCCTGTAGTGAGTCTGCAGCCCCTTTTCCTCAGACTCAGAAGCGGTGAAGGTAAATGCTGGATATAGATGAGTTGCATAGTGAGCTTTTTGAAGAGAACCACTCACATTTTATGCATTAAAGGCAGGAATATTATGTTTCAGTTACATTGCTGTGGCTAGACCGATGATTTAGCTCAGTTGGTAGAGCATATGCTTTATCCTCCGGAAGGTGGGAGGTTGAATCCTGGCTGCGTCATACCATAAAATGTTAAAAATTGGTCGTTGTTGCTTCCTGATTGGCACTCAGCATCAAAGGATAGAACAATGTAATAACTGGTGCTGCACAGTGGCGACAGGTGCCCAGAGCACAAATCAAATTTCAATGCACTTTGACAATGAAGAGTTTTTATATTATAGCAACTGAACGATACACCTGAAAGAAATAACAAGATTCAATTGTCATATATGTCATGGGAAGTAAGAGGAAACTGGACTAACTGTTGAAAGTCTACACAGACAGACATGTGAATATGAGACAGTGCACAGTAACTGGACGCTGGACCGTGGAGCTGTGCCAGTAGGACATTATATGATACTCATTTGGGTTTATTTTTTTCTTTGGTAGTAACTGCAGTGGTTATTATAGAACCTCGAGTTAAATACAGCAAGAAGACTTATTCAACCAATGATTTATGATTGTTTTAAAAACCGATCCATTTAATAATCTTCATAATATTAACAGTTAATTCATCATCATCATCATCATCATTTAACCATTACACCCAGTGGTGTGCAGGGCAGCAACAAAGTTCCCCCACCCCTTTAGGTCCTGAGCCATCCTTTTCAAAGAACCCCAAGAATACTTCATGGCTTCCATCTCACACTTCACTGTCCTCCTTCACATTACTCTTGGTCTCCCTCTCTTTCTATTTTCATCTGGGGTCCAGTGTAATGCTGTTCTTGCTATAGACTGCTGGTCTTTCCACAGCAAATGTCCAATCTATTTCCATTTTCTTCTTGTGATGATGGTGCCCATGTCAACTTGCTTGCATCGTCTCAACAGGACTTTGTTGGCGATCAGGCCAGAAGATTCAGAGGATTTTTCGAAGGCATGCGGTATGGAATGATCTTAGCTTAGGAAGATCTGCCTTTGTCATCCTCCAGCATTCATATCCTTACAGGAGCAGAGATATGACACAACTCTGGCACAGCCTGAGTTTGGTTTTGAAGCTGGACTGTGTGGCTCTCCAAATGTTCTTCATCTCCTTGAAAATGCTCCTGGCCTTTCCCAGTCTGCTGTGGATGTCTTCCTTTGAACTGCCTTCGGTTTGATGATGCTTCTCAAATATGTAAACCATTCTGCCTGGCGTAGATTTGTTCCGCTTACTTTTACAGGGGCTGGGTTGTTCACATTCTATTTTCTTGATGCTGATTCGAAGCCCTACCTGCTGTTCGAAGGTTTGCAGTCTGCTTGTCTTGTCCTGTATGTGTTGGTGTGTATGGGACATCATTGCTAGGTTATCTGCAAAGTCAAGGTCTTCTCGGGTTCAGAAGAGATTCCAGTGTATTTCTCTAGAGGTGTCCTCTGTTGTCCTCCTCATCACCCAATCAATGACCAAATTGAAGAGAGTTGCGTACATCACACATCCCTGCCTGACGCCTGTCTTGACTTTGAAGAAGGTGTCACTATGGCCCACAGAGTATCTAAAGTTGTTGTAGAACCTATTGAGTACTTGTGTACCAGCTTTGATGGAATGAGTAGTGTTGAAGGATACTCCAAAGGCTATCTCTGTGAATACTGTCAAATATCTTTTCAAAGTTCATAGAGTTTACATATAGCTGTCGTTGCCATTCTGTGCATTGTTCAATGATGTTTATGAGTGCAAATAGCTGGTCTAAACATCCTGTTTAAACAGCTGTTTCCTAAATCCTGCTTGTTCTTTCCTCAGTGTTTCATCCACAGCATTTGGCATTCTTCTAATTATGACCTTAGCAAATAGCTTGCTAGGTACCGACAGCAGAGTGATTCCCCTCCACTTGTTGCAATCATCCAAGGTTTCTTTATTGGGGATCTTGACAATCACTCCTTTGGTCCAGTTGCCAGGTGTCCTCTTGCCCTCCCATACAGCTTTGAAAAGTGGTTGTAGAATATCAGCTGCTAGCTCAGGGTCTACATTGCTACATTAAGGTTATCCCAGCCTGGTGATTTGCCGTTCTTGAGAGTCTTAATAGCAGCCACAATCTCTTCCTTGGTTGGAGGGTTAATGTTGATGTCTAGGCCTTAAGCAGCTTCCGGGATGCTGGTTTCTTCATCAGGTGGTGGTAGATTGAGGACTTCCTTGAAGTACTCAGTCCATCTCTATTCTTGTTCTTTCTCTGTTGTCAGCAGTTTTCCTTGTTTGTTCTTGATTGGTCTCCCAGAGCTTCCCTTGAATTTTGGCGCATCTGCGCATGGTCATCTTGAAGATACTGAATTGATCTCCTTGTGCTGCCACCTCCGCTGCCTCAGTTGCTAGTTGGTTCATGGCTGTAACAGCAGGAGCATATGAGTCGGACCCAAAGATGCAGGAGACCCTGTACAAAGATTCAATGACTTTATTTTAGCACAGGGGAAACCAAAAGCACTGGGAATAATTCTTAAACGGAAAACTGGTCAAGCACAAGGCAGGATACCAGGACTCAGAGAGATTAAGCGGAAACGGAATCACATGGAAAGGACACTCTTCTGACACCGGAGGGGAACGCACCACTCCTCTTTATAGCTTGCTGATTGCTGAGTGAATTAAGGTGCACTCTCTGGATTTCACCTGCAGGTAACACCCCGCCCCTCGCCAGCACCTGCAGTGTATGGGGAGAGAGAGAGAGAGCGAAAGAGAATTAAAACAAGCACAAACCTTAACAATGGCGTCTCTGTTGTCGCGGCGGGCAAGCCTCTTCACTTTCCTATGAGCTGTCCTATATTCTTGTTCTTCCTGTCTCTCTTGCAGTTGTGGAGATTTTGCTTGAAGGAGTCTTTTCTTGATTTCCCTCATTTCCTCTATAGCATTTACGGTTTCCTGTTGTATCTAGCCTTTGCTGGTTTTCTTCTTTCGATATCCAAGTTTTTCATTTCTG
>CM045738.1:51577296-51604796 GCA_024760905.1 Plotosus lineatus
CTTCTAGTGCTGGAAGGAGCGCGTTGCTCATCTTTATAGCCCAGTGATGACTGAGTGGAATCAGGTGTGTGCTCCGGACTCCGCCCGCGAGTGACAGAGTGACCTGCAGTGCATAAAGAGAGAACATGAGAGTTAAAAACCATCAATTTAAGAGCCACTCCCAACACAGAACATAACAGTACCCCCCTTAGGGGCGCCACCTGACGCCCAACCAGGCTTGTCCGGGAACCGATGATAGAACTCAGCCAGCAAGTCCAAGTCCATGATTAGAGAATGAAGGATCCAGGAATGTTCCTCGGGCCCATACCCCTCCCAGTCTACCAGGTACTGCAACCCTTGACCCCGCCTGCGCACGTCGAGGATATGATTCGCAGTGTACGCTCAATGTCCATCAACCAGCCGAGGAGGAGGAGGTGGTGGAGGGTCAGTGGGGGTGTGGGGGGTGGAGGGGGCTTTCCACCATGGGCTTGACCAGAGATACGTGGAACTGTGCGGCTGGGAGCTTGAGTCGAACGGCACTGGAGTTTATGATACGTTCAATGACATATGGCCCTATGTATCTGGGAGCCAACTTCTAGGAGTCGATCTGCAGGGGCAGGTCATTGGAGGAGAGCCAAATCCATTGCTCGACTGTGTAGGGCTGTGCCTGGGGTCCGGTGGCAATCGGTGATCCTCTAGTTTTGATCTATTGAATGGTTCAGGGCAGCACAAGCTTCTTTCAGACCCGGTGTGCTCTGCGAAAGTGCGCCTGGATGGATGGGACCACCATTTCGACCTCCTGGCTGGGGAACAGGGGAGGCTGGAACCCGTTGATCACCATGAATGGGGACATCCCTGTGGCGGCACAGACCAGGGAGTTATTTAAGTATTCAATCCACAGGGGTTGTCTGGACCAGGAGGCTGGGAGGCGAGAGGTGATGCGTCGCAGGGAGGATTCAAGGCTCTGATCCGTTCACTCTGCTTGCCTGTTCGATTGAGGCTGGTAGCCGGAGGTCAGACTGCAAGAGACTCCCAGGGTGTTGCAGAACATCTTCCAAACTCTAGATGCGAACTGGGGGCCCCGGTCCGAAATGACATCCAGGGGGATTCTAGGGAGGCGGAACATGTGTTGGACCAGCAGGTCAGCTGTTTCCATTGCCAAGGAGAGCTTGGGTAGAGAGACAAAGTGGACCACCTTAGAGAAGTGGTCTACTATGGTCACAATGACCGTGATGCCCTCAGACGGAGGTAACCCAGTGATGAATTCCACAGCAATATGCGACCAGGGGTGATGAGGTATGGGTAAGGGTCGGAGGTGGCCCAAGGGTGCATGATGGGAGAACTTGCTCCTGGAACAGGGGTCACAAGCTCCGACGAACTCCCTGGTGTTGGCTGTTATGGTTGGCCACCAGAAACTTTGTTGGAGGAGAAAGGGGGTTCAATGGACTCCGGGGTGGCAGGCCAATTTTGATGAATGGCCCCACTGGAGCACTGCGATTCTGGCTGGTGGGGGAACATATAACCGACCTTAGGGGCACCCGATGGGCTCTGGTTCCTCCTGCTGGGCGTCCTGAACTAGGCGTTCAACCTCCCATCAAGTAGCTCCAAGTACACAGGAAGTGGGCAGGATGGTCTCCGTGGTGGTGTCTTCCCCCGGGGAGAACTGCCTGAAGAGAGCGTTGGGTTTCATGTTCTGGGAGCCAGGGCGGTACGTCAGGGTAAAGTTGAATCTCCCCAGGTAGAGGGACCAGTTCAACCTCTTGGCTGTACGGAGGTATGACAGGTTCTTGTGATCAGTCCAGACCATGAAGGGGTGGGCTGCCCCTTCCAGCCACTGCCACCACTCTTGGAGCGCAAGGACCACCCCCAGCAGCTCACGGTTCCCCACATCACAGTTCTTTTCCACCGGGGACAAGCGACGGGAGGGGAGGGGTATCTCACCACTGCTACTCTCCTGGCAGTCAGACCCAGCGGCGCTGGGCACTAGGCGAGGTAATGTCCCTTTACTGCGCAGTAAATGCAGAGACGATTAGTCAGCCGCTAATGCCTTTCCTCCGTTGTCAGCCTGGTGTCATCTTCCATCGGAGGGGGGAAATGTGAGGAGGTTCAAGGTGAGGCAGTGTTGGGCCTCACGGGGGTGTTGGGGCAGGAAGACATGGCTAAACCACTCTTCCTGGGATCTCTCTCTCTCTTATACCTCTATTTCACTGGAGCATGATAGACTTACAGAAGCAAAAATGTTGTCATCTGCAAACGTTCCGCAATTATTCCCTCATCTTTTGTGTCATTTCATGTGATTCCGTAGTTATTCCTCAAGTCTTCTTCCACTTCTGTATGCTTCTGGCAGGCCAAAATATTCAGTGAACGTGCTTTTGAACACAATCCTTGTCCGCCGTAGTCCAGTGAAATGGGGGTATTAGCCCCCAGTCCAGTCCAGTCCAGTCCAGTCTCATAGCCAAGGAGATCAGATTTTCAAGCATCGTGGTCTTATCTCGTACCGCTAGCTCGTCCTTCGGCCTCTCGTTCAGCCCTTGCAGGAAAGCACCCCGGAACGGAGGGTCGTTCCAGCCACTCTCTATGGTGAGGATCCGGAATCCAATGGCATATTCAGACACTGATTTTGATCCTTGCTGTATTCGCAGCAGCTGGCTGCTCACCTGCTCCCATTTTGCTGGATAATTGAAGACTCTCTTCATCTCCAGCATGAACTGGTCGTAGTGTGAGCACAACTTCGGGGTATCGGTGGCAACCGCTAGCACTCAGAACGAGGCTTCACGTCTGAGCAGGCTCATCACAAACATGGTCTTGGCTTGGTCAGTGGTGTATGTGAGTGGCTGCTGACTGATGACCAGCAAGCACTGGTGGAGGATCTGAGCACATGAGCCGATTGTGCCTGAATACCTTGCTGGCGTGGGGATGAGCGGCTCTTGGCGTATGGTGAACAGGGCTGGCGATGCCCCTGGTGCGGAGACTGAAGGCTGGGTGGGGAGGTTGCTGTAGTGAGTCGGGTGGCGATGGCGTCCATCCTTCCGCCGAGCTGCACCATGCTGGTGGTTAACCTTTGGAGGCTGTCCACAATTTGGTGCAAAGTGGAATCGTACTGCCCCAACAGGAGTGCCTGATGGGACAATGCCTGCTGGATTTGGGCGGTCTCCGCTGGGTCCATTTTTTTAGCTAGAAGATTCTGTGAAGCCGGGAGCATTCGGTCAGACCCAAAGTTGCAGGAGACAGGGTATGATGATACAGATGAGGTTTATTGTATACAGAGCAGGCACTGGAGTACTGAGAATCGTAGTCACCGTAGAGGTGAGGGGAAACACGAAAACCAAAATTACAAAGGAAACTTCAGAGCGGGAACTGGTCAAGCACATAGCTGAGAACCAGGAGTCAGAGAGATCATGGTGAAACAGGATTGCTTGGAGGGACAATCTTCTAGTGCTGGGAGGAGCACAGGTCATCTTTATAGCCCGGTGATGACTCAGTGGAATCAGGTGTGTGCTCTGGACTCCACCTGTGAGTGACAGTAATGCCCCTCACCAGCGCCTGCAATTCATAAAGAGAGAACAAGAGAGTTAACGGCCTCCAATTTCAGAGCCACTCCCAACACAGACCATAACACTACTTACATTTTTAAGTGAGGTGTTCATCTGTGTGCATGCGCATGTCTGTTATGTGTGTGTGTATTTATATTTTATTTGCATCTTATGGATTATTTTTGCATGTTTAATTGTTATTATAAGTATTTATAGCATTGAATATATGTTTGTTGATATTCTATACACATATACGTATATGTCAGTCAGGGAGGGGTTGATCCTACTTTACGGAATTCGGCGGTCGCAGGGAGAATCTCAGTCACAATTATCCACGGATAGTGAGGAATCCCTGTATATACTTTTGCAGGTTTTTGAACTTTCCTCCCAATGGTTTCATTCATTAAATAAGATACCAAACTGCTATTAGGGTCACAAGGAGGGTGGTGTCTGTTTCAGCAGACTCCAGGCAAAGGAAGGGTACACCCTGAACAGTTCACCAGCCAATTGTAAGACCAACACACACACACACACACCCACACACACACACACACACACCAATATTGAAGGAATAGCAAAAGTTATAATAGGGAAATGGTTGTCAAGGGAACAGGGATGTTTTTCTTAAGTCGGCCCTTATTCATTTTGCGCTTACAACAAAGCACTCAAAAGTCATATTCTCATAACTCTGATTACACAAACGGGAAGTACCATAAGTACCATAATCCCAAAAGCAAATACAACCAGCATTAATACAAAAAAATCCCCAAAACATAACAAAAACAAAACACAAAATCATTATGCAGAGGATACTTCCCTTAATTTTTTTCTTTCTTTTTGCAACCAATCAAATCACAGATAAATTTATTTAACAACCTAACATTATGGCTTTGGGGAAAATACCTCAAACAAATTTTCTGTAAATATTTTAATTAATGGAATGTTATTTCCAAATCCAAGGTAAAATTCCAAGGTAAAAATATAGAATTACTTAATGTTGAGGAAATAATTCTGGAATCATCATCAGCAACAACAAAAAGCGCCTTGTAGTACATCATTCTTTTTCCTGTGATTTTTATGATTACCTGTATTCTTTGAGTCATGGACATCATGAATGGAAAACAATATTTACCATGAAGTGCATCCCAAATTTCTTGAATCGCAGTTTCTATACCAGTTTTGCAGAATAAAGTGTGTGTGTGTGAGAGAGAGTGTGTGCATGTGTGTGAGCATGTGTCTATTAGGTTTTGAGCTTGTACAGATGAGAATGACAAGCCTTCTCACCTTAGTGATCAACTCTTCTTAACTTCATTGAATTTTATCTGTGCATGTCAATCCAGCTCTAGGTTGGGTCACTGGGTTGTTCTCAACCACTTTGTTTAGTTTCTGAAGTTACTATAGTGATAACCAAGAGTCTGATTAAATAGCATGCATCGGCTCCATCCAGCTATGTGGGTCTCTTTCGCCACTGCTACTCAGTGTCCTTCATTAATGGCTCACAATTAGCACAGTAAGGGTCTCAATGGGATTCGAACTCACAACTTCCCGATCATGAGCACAGCACCCTAACCACTACGCCACCGGCCCCACCCACTTAGAGCTGTAAAAGAAACTTAAAGTTCTATAAAATTTAAACTCTATGTGCTCAAAGATAAAGTGAGATTGTCTGTCTTCCTTTCGGCTTTTTCCCTTTTACTCGGGAGTCGCCACAGTGAATCATCTGATTCGCACGTTTGATTTGGCAGAGGTTTTTACATCGGATGCCCTTCCTGTCACAACCCTTTTTAGCAAGGGACAGAAACACGCTGACGCCTTTGCAGCTCCTCTTTACGAAAGTCAGCAATGGTTCTTTTACATGCCTCTCACCATAGACAGTGAGAGACACGGCCCGCCTTTGATAACCCAGTTCGCTGCACTGGGGGTCAAAGATAAAGTGAGATTAAGTTTTGGAAATATCTCTAGAAATAAATCATTAGGAGTTAGTATATGTGCCCTCATGTTTGCATCACGAATCAGAATACAATACGAGGACAATTGATAAATATATATGACTGTCTTTCTTTGCACTTGTATGCTTATTTTGTCAGGTGGCCATTAAAGTAATCGATAAGAAGAAAGCACGGCAGGATGCATACGTGCTGAAAAATATGAAACGTGAGCCGAGGATACACCAAATGATCCGTCACCCCAACATTGTCCTCCTCCTGGAGACCCTGGAGACTGAGAACTGTTATTACATGGCCATGGAGCTGTGTGCCGGAGGAGACCTGATGGACAAAATCTGTAAACGCAATCGTCTGGAGGAGCGGGAGGTCCGTCGATACACGAGGCAGATCCTGTCTGCTGTTGATCATCTGCATACACATGGCGTAGTGCATAGGTAAAAGACATCATTAGTTCATTTCTTTCTTTGTAAGTTACTTTGTAAGTTTGTAAATCTCTGTTCTTCAGCTAACAGTTAGCATATTGCTCGTGTTTCATAATGAGATAAACGCATCAGGCATGTAATGAGGTTTATTTGAATTTTGAGATTTTAAAGCGTTAGCAAGTTGAAGCAGACCTGCTTGAACATCATCTCAAGGCAAAGTACGAGTATTCCCTGCTGCGAGGGCTCTGATGCCAGAGGAGGAGGGGGGGGTGTTACTATTTCTGCCTAAGGTCCCCACTCTTCTGGTTACAGGAACTCTACTCTCACACTCACTATTCTTCTCTAAAGTCTGGATGTGCACTTCTAACGCTGCAGTCTTCTCTGTCAGAGAGTTAACTAGTACACACCTATCACACATAAGCTTATCACTATTGATGGAGGGAGAACTACTATGCTTTGTGACAATGTCAACTGTAAAAAGCTCAAAACAAATAAAACTGAATTGAGTTGAATCGAATTGAATTGAATTCAGTTGCTGAAGAATTTAACACTACTAGAGTCACAGGGAGGGTGGAGCCTATCCAGCCAACTCTGGGAAAAATCAAGATAAACTTTGATCAGCTCGCCAGACCATCACATAACCAACAACTAGTCGAGTTTCATGACACGTCTCTGCAACATCGCCTGGTCAGAGGGGGCCATACCTCTGGATTGGCAAACCGGGGGGACTGAAGGGTGTGCTCCAATTATCATGGGATCACACTCCTCAGCCTATGCAGGAAAGTCTATGCAGGAGTGCTGGAGAGGAGGATCCGACCGATAGTTGAACCTCTGATTCAGGAGGAACAATGTGGTTTTAGTCCTGGCTTCAGCACTCCTGACCAACTCTATATGCTCCACAGGAGCTTGGAGGGGGCGATGGGAGTTTGCCCAACCTGTCCACGTGTGTTTTGTGGATTTGGAGAAGGCTTTCGACCGTGTCCCTTGAGCTATCTTGTGGGGCGTGCTGCAAGAGTCCGGCGTTCCGACCCGTTGCTATGTGCCATTCGATCTTTATCACCGGAGTTTGGTCTGTATTGGGAACAACAGGTCAAATTCATTTCCTGTGAGGGTTGGAGTCCATTGAAGAATCATAAAATAGACAGAACATTGTGGACCACGAGTTCGTGTGCAGCGTCCCTGTGTTCGCCTCGGGCCAGATGAGAAAATGCAATATCTTAGTTGGGCTGGGCGTAACTAAAAATGAGCATGTGGTAATTTCTTTATTTGAATTACAATGCATTTTCCCCTCCTCTCTTATTATTCAGTGAGCACAAAATCAAAAGGTAAAACCTAACACTTGTTGGAGCCCCGTTATGGAATAATGAAAATTCTACTTCAATTTAATCATATGGCTTTTCTGAACAAAATGAGTCCTGTGTGCAGGTTCATTCTAAAATATAACAAGTGCATTGAAAAATTATCCACATAATGCTTTTTTAACTTTACATTAAATGATTAGTTATCATTAGATAGATCTGGTCCCATGAGCTATGTATAAGAAATTGTAAAACAAACAGTTTTTTTATTTTGTTCAAGGTCACATCAGAAGAAATTATTGATTCCTGTTTTCTTTCCCTCTGTTTGAACAGGGATTTAAAAATTGAAAACTTTCTCCTGGATGAACACAACAACATTAAAATCGTCGGTAAGTGCTTACATTGCATTACAGTAGGCCCTCGTTATTCGCTGGAGTTCGGTTCCAGCCCCTCCCGAGAATGAAGATAATCCGCGACTTTTGTACCTGGAAGTAAAACCCCATGTATCACATTACATGCGCTTAAAAAATGCTTCTTTAACACATTCTAAAGACAGTCTTACTCATAATACAGTATTAATGTAGTAAAATGTAGTAAAGATTAAGAAAAACTTGTTAATTTTGTGCTGTAATATTTATTAATAAAATATATAAACATTATACAGCATATAGAGATACACAGTATATATATATTATGTCGTTAGTACACCCTTAGCCTCCCTTAACCAGGGTTACAGTCCCACTGCCTTGTGGTGGCTAGGGATAGCCAAAGGCTAAGGGAGCAAACCCCGACAGAAAAGCCAGAGTGGAGCCTCGTAAGGCAGTTTTGACGCTGTATCATCTACTGGCAACTCCTGCAGTCAACCTGGTTCCCAACGTACTGGCCTTGCCTTTCCTTCGGACTTTGCCAGCAAGACTGAGAGGGTGATTCTGCGACCTGGGCAAACAAGTATCTCCATATCAACCGCCCAGGCAAGCGTATGGAGAGGCAACCCCAGGCATGGAAACAAACCGGGGAGTGGCAGTTACCGATTTTAAGTTACGGCTTGATTGGTGTGGAGCCAGACGCCAGGGGCCATTCCTGACAGTGGGAGGGGCTTTTTAGCCCCATTGGATAGCTACCGCCCACTTAAACTGGGTAGCCCCCAGTCAATAAAGTGCTTTCCTGCCACTGCCCGCCTGTCTTGCTGGGGTGAGCAGGACTTAAGTCTGGAAACAGTCTGACAAGCGGGCTGCGACTTATTCACCCAAGAATCAAGGATCCACTAGAAAAAAAACAGCTCTTACACTTGGGAGTTGGAATGTCCAAACGATGCTGACCGGACTTACCAAGGACATACACGACATTGATGGGGCATGCAAAACAGCTGTCATCAGCAGAGAATTGGCTAGGCTCAAAGTTGATATCGCTGCTCTACAGGAAACTCGCATAGCTGGTTTCGGAAGCCGAAGGAAAAAGAAATACACATTTTTCTGGCAGCGTAGAGATGAAGATGAGCCTAGAGTACATGGAGTTGGTTTTGCTGTTAGCAACAAGCTAGTACAGATAGTGGAGTTAGGCTCAACCAAGTCCGATCGCATCATGCATATAAAATTCAATACCGATTTAGGTCCTACCAACTTGCTTTCTGTCTATGCTCCAACCCTGACTTCGAGTACTGATGCCAAGAATACCTTTTACAGCCCATTGGATGATGCTGTTAAATATATCCCAAACAACAAAGTGCTGATTCTCCTCAGCGATTTCAACACTAGAGTGGGCAACGATCAAGGCTCTTGGCCTGATTGTCTTGGTCACTTTGGTGTTGGCAAATGCAATGAAAATGGTCAATACCTTTTGGAGCTTTGCACCTATCATCACCTCTGTATTACAAACACATTCTTTGGTGTGAAGCTGCACCATAGGTCCTCGTGGATGCACCCCAGATCTAAAAACTGTCACCAACTCGACCTCATCATCTCAAGACGGGAACACCTTAAAAACATTCATACTACAAGGGCATACCACAGTGCTGATTGTGACTCTGATCACTCCCTTGTCTGCACGAGAATCCAGTTATGCCCAAAGAAGTCCCATCGCATCAAACAATCTGCTACACTTTGTATTAATGCTTCTGCCACCGCCATCCCTGAAAATGTCTCTATTTTCAACGACATTCTGAGCTTGAAACTCAAGACTGTCTGGAGTTTAACACAGAGGACCCTGGAGCCATATCAAGGACACCACCCTTGCTGCAGCATTAAAAGGCCTTTGGAAGAATGTACGCAAAAGTCAGGATTGGTTCAATGCAAACATCGCGACTCTTCAGCCGCTCATCAAAGCAAAGAGGAATGCCCTGCAGAACTACCAGCGAAATCCATCATTTAGTTCTTTGGAAGCACTTCGGGAGGCCAGGCGTCGTGCGAATGTGAAATGTAAGATCTGTGCTAACAACTTTTGGATGAATCTCTGTGCAGAAATCCAGTCAGCTGCTGACACTGGAAATTCTAGGGGCATGTTTGAGGGTATCAAGTAAGCAATTGGACCTACACAGTCCAAGTCCTCACCACTCAAAACATCAACTGGTGAAATCATTACTGATAAATCAAGACTGATGGAGTGCTGGGTAGAATACTATAGCGAGCTCTATGATAGATCAAGCTGTCTTACCCTCTGCCCTTGACTGTATTGAAAGGCTTCCCATTATGTTTGAACTAGGTGAGCCCCCCACCAAGGAAGATCTCTCCAAGGCAATCAGTCACATATCGTCTGGGAAGGCCCCTGGGCTTGATGGTATCCCTGCTGAAGTCTTCAAATGCAGTGGAAACCAACTGCTCAACAGTCTTCACCAGCTGCTCTGCAAAGGCTGGGAAGAGGGATATGTTCCCCAGGAGATGAGGGATTCTATTATTTAAATCCTATACAAGAACAAGGGAGACCGCAGTGATCGTAACAATTTTGTGCATTGCTGGAAAGCTGTTTGCCCGAGTAGCATTATACTGCCTTCAAAAGATTGCTGAAAGGGTGTACCCTGAATCCCAGTGTGGTTTCCGCTCTAATCTGTCGACTGTGGACATGATCTTCTCCTTGAGACAGCTCCAAGAGAAGTGCAAAGAGTAACAACAGCCACTCTACATTGCATTCATCAACTTGACGAAGGCGTTTGACCTGGTTAGTAGAGACGGCCTTTTCAAAATTCTGCCCTTACTTGGCTGTCCTCCTAAACTCCTGAGCTTCGTCAAATCGTTTCATGATGGGTCTTAGGGTATAGTGCAGTATGACGGGAACAGGTCTGAGTCATTCGATATAAACAGCAGCGTAAAACAAGGATGTGTGTTAGCCCCAACTCTCTTCAACACCTTTTTTCAGTTCTACTGAATCATGCTTTCAAGTCCCTTGAAGAAGGCATCCTGATACAATCTCGTTCTGATGGTAAACTTTTTAACCCTGCGCTCCTTAGAGCCAAGACCAAAGTGCGCAAGTTAACCATCCGTGATCTTCTCTTTGCTGACGATGTTGTCCTCGTTTCTCACAGCGCTGAAAAACTCCAGCTCCTCCTCAATCGGTTTTCTGAAGCATGTGAGGCTTTCAGACATACAATCAGTCTAAAGAAGACGAAAGTCATGTGCCAGGCAACTACAGCCACGTCTGCCGTAAAAATCAAAGATTACACCTTGGAAGCCGTCACGCAGTTTACCTATCTCGGCTCCACTACCTCCAATAACAACTGTCTTGAAGTGGAGATTGGAAAGAGAATTGGTAAGGCTTCAACCTATATGGCTAAGCTGTCTGCCTGTGTCTGGGAGAATAAAAAGCTAACTACCCAAACTAAAGTTGCTGCATCGTGAGCTTATATATATATATATATATATATATATATATATATATATATATATATATATATATGTATATATATATATGTATGTATGTATGTACAGACAGTAATCCCCCTTCTTTCGCGATGAATGGGGACCAGCCCTCTCCACGATATGCGAAAAACTGCGAAATGACTTTTGCCACTTCTTAAGGGCACCCACCCACCTATATATTATATAAAATTTATATTGAAGTTAATTTTAAAGTGTTCTATGCATGTTAATGTCATACAGGCAACATGTATTAATGTGTATATATATATATATATATATATATATATATATATATATATATAAATAACAAAAGGACAGGACAAAGACTTTCTATTGAAACTCCATTTATCAGATTCTTCTATAATCACCTGAAGAGAGAGGATGGTTTCACCACCCCTCGAAACAGATCTGTAGTGATAAATGGAGTTTCAATAGAAAGTCTTTGTCCTGTCCTTTTGTTATTTGCTCTACCAAAAAGTATTGAGCACTCTCCTATGGAAGGATCTACTCAGAAAATCATATATATATATATATATATATATATATATATATATATATATATATATATATATATATATAAATTATACACCTTATAATGACAATAAATACACATGAAAACTGTATAACAAATCTTATAAGTAACAAATCCACAGCCACGTCAAGGAGGAGAATCATTGGTGGCACTGGTGCTTGATTGGGGCTCGTCAGCGCCTCCAAAGCCTTTGCTTTACAATAATACATATCATGTTCGTGTCCAAACTCACATTATTTTTTATGCCGTTCCGTAATCTACAACGATAAGGCATTTTTCAGCCTTATTGTGCTGTTACTGTTATGGTTTGTGCTAGTTGGCGGTGTTTAACTCCTCTCTCTTTCTGCATGCGCTGGTGAGGGCCGTGGCTGTTACCCGCAGGCGAAATCCAGAAAGCGCACCTGAATTAATTCAGTCATCAGCGTGCGAGAGGAGCTCCATGCTTGACACTGTTTTCCCCTCACCACTACGGTGAATATGATTTTTTCCGCACCCCAGTGCTTCCCCTGAGCTTAATAAAAGTCTTTATTTCATTGTACTTGGTCTCCTGCATCTTTGGGTCCGACTGATGCATATTTTCTCTTCCTTCTTCTTAATGTAGCGCACAGTCGACTTGTTAATGACGTAATGGTGAGCCACAGATGCAAACGTTCACCCTTCTTTTAATAAATCTAGAAGCTTAACTTTCTCACGAACTGTCATCGTTTTTCTTTTCTTTTTCGATTCACTAGACGGATGCCAGAGCATCGGACCCTCACCACACCCCTCGTCAGCGTATGCAGAGAGAGAGAGAGAAAGATAAACGCTGCCAACTAGCACAGACCAAAACACTTTCTGGGCGTTTTGGGGCCATTTTCAAGGCCTTAGCAAATACAACAGTACTTAGGAGCACAAAGACAGAAAAACTTGGGCGCTTGGCTGGAGAACAGCTGATACGTAGCGTAGACGAACTAACAATGTGGCTAGAACACAAACCCCATGGTGTTGGATGCTGAGAAGTATAATCTCGATCAATCATCTTGCTGGATTCATAGCCAATCAGAGAACATTCAAGTCAAGCAGGAGAACAGAGCATGTTGGGTAGCATAGTTGATTGTAGTGTGCGTGAATTTTGAATACTGGACTGTAATCTTTGTAACCGTTTTATATATATATATATATATATATATATAAATCCCAAGCCCAGATAAATGCAGATGGTTGTGTTAGGAAGGGCATCCGATGTAAAACCTCAGTCAGATCAAATATGCAAATAACAAACATTATTTCAATACCGGATCGGTCAAGGCTCGGGTTAACAACGACCTCAATCGGTACTGTTAACCAACAGGGTGCTGGAGGATATTGGACTACTGTTGGTCAAAGAAGGAGAGGCGGGAGGCGTGTCTGTAGGCGAAGAGAGAAGAGGAAAACCATGAGCCTCGGACTGAGAGTAGGGACTTTGAATGTTGGAACTATGACAGGAAAAGCTAAAAAGCTGGCTGACATGATGCAGAGGAGGAAGGGAGACATACTGCATTCAGGAGATCAGGTGGAAAGGTCGCAAGGCTAGAAGCTTAGGAGCAGGGTTTAAGCTGTTTTATCATGGTGTGGATGGGAAGAAAAATGGAGTAGGAGTCATCTTGAAGGAGGGGTTTGTCAGGAATGTTCTAGAAGTGAAAAGAGTGTCAGACAGAGTGATGAGTCTCAAGTAAGAAATTGAAGGTGTGATGTTCAATGTTGTTAGTGCTTATGTCCCACAGGCAGGATGTGAGTGAGTTAGATGAAATGATGCAGAGTAACCCCAGAGGTGAAAGAGTGGCTATTGGAGCAGACTTCAATAGACATGTTGGTGCAGGCAACAGAGGGGACGAGGAAGTGATGGGCAGGTTTGGTACCCAGGAAAGGAAAATGGAAGGACAGATGTTGACAGATTTTGCAAAAAAGATGTAAATGGCTGTGGTGAATACTTTCTTCCAGAAGAGACAGGAGCATAGGGTGACTTATAAAACCAGAGGTAGAAGCACACAAATAGACTACATGCTATGTCGACAATGCAATTTGAAGGAAGTCAGTGACTGCAAAGGAAGCGTGTCGTGTTGTCTTCAAGGAGTTGAAACAGGCTTTGGGTGCCAGAAAATGCTTCCGGATGACTGGACAACTACAGCTAATGTGATCAGGGAGACAAGTAGGAAAGTACTTGGTGTGTTCTCTGGAAGGAAAGTAGATCAGGAGACTTGGTGGTGGAATGAGGAAGTGCAGGAGTGTGTACAAAGGAAGAGGTTAGCTAAGAAGAAGTGGGACATTGAGAGGACCAAAGAGAGTATACAGGAGTACAGGGAGACACAGCATGAGGCAAAGGTCGCTGTGTCAAAGGCCAAACAGAGGGCGTATGATAACTTGTATCCGAGGCTGGACAGTAAGAAGGGAGAAAATGATTTATACAGGTTGGCACAGCAGAGAAACAGAGATGGGAAGGACATGCAGCAAGTTAGGGTGATAAAGGACAGAGAGGGAAATGGATTGACTGATGACAAAAGTGTGCTGGGAAGATGGAAAGAGCACTTTGAAGAGCTGATGAATGCAGAAAATGAGAGCGAAAAAAGAGTAAAAGAGGTGACAGTTGAGGATCAGGAATTAGCAAAGATTAGTAAGGGAGAAGTGAGGCGGGCATTGAAGAGGATGAAGAGTGGAAAGGCAGTTGGTCCTGATGACATACCGGTAGAGGTATGGAAGTGTCTCGGAGAGGTAGCAGTAGATTTTCTGACAAGAACATTCAACAAGGTCTTAGAGTGTGAGAGGAATGCCGGAGGAATGGAGGAGAAGTGTGCTGCTGCCATTCTTAGAACAAGGGATACATGCAGAGTTTTGGCAACTACAGGGCGATAAAGTTGATGAGCCATATGATCAAGTAATGGGAAAGAATAGTGGAAGCTAGACTAAGGGCAGAGGTCAACATTTGTGAACAGCAGTTTGGTTTCATGCCAAGAAAGAGCACCACAGATACAGTGTTTGCTTTGAGGATATTAATAGAAAAAGTACAAAGAAGGCCAGTGGGGGCTGCACGGTGCCTTTGTGGATCTGGAAAAAACATATGACAGGGTGCCAAGAGAAAAACTGTGGTATTGCATGAGGAAGTCTGGAGTGGCAGAAAAGTATGTTAGAGTGGTGCAGGATATGTATGAGAGATGTGAGACAGTGGTGAGGTGTGCTGTTGATGTGACTGAAGAATTCAAGGCGGAAGTGGTACTACGTCAAGAATTAGCTCTGAGCCCCTTTTTGTTTGCTGTGGTGATGGCAAGGCTAACGGACAAGGTTAGACAAGATTCCTCATGTACTGTAATGTTTGCAGATGACATTGTGATCTGTAGTGAGAGCAGAGAACAAGTGCAGGAAAATCTAGAGAGGTGGAGGTATGCCTTGGGAAGGAGAGGAATGAAGGTTAGCCTCAGTGAGACAGAATACATGTGGGCTTACTGTATTTTTTTGGTTAAAAGACTTTAATACAGCTGACATACTTTATCTGATGTTTGTTATTTCTTTAAAGGCTTCTGTAGTTGTGATTATATATTAAGGAATACCACAAATACTCACATTCAATCGTTCACCAAAAAGATCATTGATTAGGAAGAGTGAGGTTAAAAAGCCAAAATTATTCAATGCCAATATTATCCTGAATATAATAGAAGCAAACTGCCATTACCTGTGATGCAACCTTAATATTATTTTTATGTCCACCCATCACCTACACACACACATACATACACTCTCTCTCTCTCTCTCTCTCTCTCTCTCTCTCTCTCTCTCTCTCTCTCTCTCTCTAATACAGACTTTGGTCTTAGTAACACTCTGAAACCAGACTCTCTCTCCTCGGAACTGTTAAACACTCAGTGTGGAAGTCCTGCCTATGCTGCCCCGGAGCTTCTTGCACACAGGAAGTATGGCCCTAAAGTGGACGTATGGTCTGTGTGAGTAACGTTCTAGTGCAGTGTTGAGCCAACAGGACCAGCAAAGCTTTGTTTGCTGGCCAAAACACAATCAGAAGCTTTGACCTACACTTACAGACTATATTCTCATATTTGTTTCATTATCATTATTCATTCATTCATTTTCTAAGCCCCTTAATCCTAATTACAGTTGCGGGTGAGCTGGCATCCATCCCAGCCAAGCCTGGGTGAGGGCAGGGTACACCCTGAACAGCTCACCAGGCCATTGCAGGGGCTTTGTTTCATTAAATTGTATTAATTTATTCCCAACAATTCATTTTCTGTAACCGCTTAATCATAATTAGAGTCGCAGTGAGGCTGGCATCCATCACAGCTGACTCCAGGCAAGGGCAGAGTACACCCTGGACAGCTCGCAAGGCCATTGCAGGGCAGAAACACAGTTATGAAGCCTACTCTTGTCGAAAGTCAGCAATGGGTCTTTTACATAGACACCATAGACAGTGATAGACATGGTTGGCCTTTGAGAACCCAGTTAGTGTACTGGGGGACAGTGACAACCTGTTGAGAGTGGGGCTTGAACCTCCAACTTTGGGATCAGTGATCCAGCACCTTTACCACTAAGCCACCATTGCCTTTCACAACAGTTTATTCTCTTAATTTTATACCATGTCTCTTGGCTGCTTCCAGTACGTGGATGTGGATCTTAGTCTTTTTTGTCCAATCAGATTTCAGCTTCTCTGTGCTGCCATGTCAATTTAATCTGCCCAGAGCCTTCAGAATCAACAGCACTGGTCGATGTCACTTAAACTCTATTCTCGATGAAGCTGTTTCTTTTTATAAATATAAAATACAATTTGTTTGCAGGTGGTATGATGTTGTAGTGGTTCGCACATCCACCTCACAGCAAGAAGGTTGCAATTCCCAGCCTTGGCGTTTCTGTGTGGAGTTTGCATGTTCTCCCCATGCTTGGGTGGGTTCCCTCTGGGAACTCTGGTTTCCTCCCACCGTCCAAAAACATGCCTAGTAGGTTAATTGGCTGTTCCAAAGCACCTCGAGGTGAGTGTGAATGGTTGTGTAAGTGTTGGCCCTGCGATGACCCAGCAAGCTCTCCAGGGTGTACCCACCCTCTCTCAGAGTCGACTGAGAGAGGCAACAGCCTCCATGTGACCATATTTAGGAATAAGCGGTTCAGAAAATGAATAAATGAATGAATGAATTTGTTTGCAGGGGTGTGAGCATGTTTGCTATGATGACCGGTACTCTTCCCTTCACCGTTGAGCCATTCAACATAAAGCAGCTTCATCAAAAAATGATTAATGGAGAAATCAACACAATTCCATCTGATATTAGCAAAGGTAACACGTTTACTCTTGTGAAGGTTTAACATTTTCATTTTCTGTAACCACTTAATCCTAATTAGGGTCACAGGGAGGCTGGTGCCCATCTCAGACGACTTCGAGTGACGGCAGAGTGCACCCTGGACAGCTCGCCAGGCCATCACAGAGTGGAAACATGCTGACGGCTTTGCAGCTACTTTTGTCGAAAGTCAGCAATGGTTCTTTTATATGAATCTCACACCATAGACAGTGAGAGACATGGCCAGCCTTTGATAACCCAGTTAGCTTCACTGGGGGGGTGGGGCAGTGACAACCTTGTGGAGAGTGGGACTCGAACCCCCAACCTTATGATCAGTGATCCAGCACCCTATACCACTAAGCCACCACTGCCCCGTATGAAGGTTTATCTTATAATCAGTTTATTTTGTTCTCCTTAACATTTTAAATTTTTCATTAACCAGACAATATTCAAGTTTACACTTGATAGGGCATTGTGATTTCTTAAAAAAGGAGGCCAAGAACTTCAAGAAACGGGTCTCAGCAGCCATGTTGATAGTGAACTTGAAATCACTCCCAGAAGCCATTCACTTGTTATACACAAGTAAAATGATGCTAGTTTATTACACAAACCTAAGTCAGGCCATATTACAAACAAAGGCTGGTAGCCATAAACCCAAATAAAATACATTTTTACTTATTCTTTATTAAAGGGGCGGATAACAACTGGTGTGTGTGTGTATGTGTGTGTGTGTGTGTGTGTGTGTGTGCGTGTGTGTGTGTGTGTGTGTGTGTGTGTGCGCGTGTGTGTGTGTGGGTGAATAGAGTGAGTAAGTATACCTAAATGCTACCAATATTCCCAAAACAATCTGCAACATCCTATGCCAAGACCCCAGTGGTACTTTATCTTATTAATCTGTACATGGGATCTTGGAAAAAACTCAAAGCCTGAAAGAGCTTTTGTGAAATGTTCATTCAATACACAGTAAGAGAACAAAACTATGCCAAGTTATAATAATAATAATAATAATAATAATAGGGCAGTGGTGGCCTTGTGATGGCTGGAGAATATGAGTCGGATCCAAAGATGCAGTAGACCATGTACGCAGCTTCAACAGGTTCATTT
The DNA here is from genome assembly GCA_024760905.1 of Plotosus lineatus. Lineage (NCBI taxonomy): Eukaryota > Metazoa > Chordata > Actinopteri > Siluriformes > Plotosidae > Plotosus > Plotosus lineatus. Next base: position 51,595,241 of record CM045738.1, read on the forward strand.
AGCACAGGGGAAACCACAATCACTGGAAATAATATTTTAACGGAACTGGTCAAGCACAAAGCAGGATACCAGAAGTCAACCAGATCACAGCGAAAATCACAAGGATGGATAATCTTCTGACGCCGGAGGGGAATGCGCCGCTCCTATTTATAGTTTGCTGATTGCTGAGTGAATACAGGTGCGCTCTCTGGACCTCGCATGCAGGTAACAGCCACGCCCCTCACCAGCGCCTGCAGTGAATGCAAAGAGAGAGAGTTAATGCCCCAGCAAGCACAGACCATAACCGGCCTGATAGTAAGGCGCTGAATCACGGATCCCAAGGTTGGGGGTTCAAGCCCCACTCTCAACAGGTTGTAACTGTCCCCCCAATGCACTATTAGGTTATCAAAGACCAACTGTGTGGTACGTTACACTCCGAGTGCCACTCAAGTTTCTCAAATTGCCTCTATTATAAATTTATTTAACCGGTTCATTTAGTTTGTTTTGGAGGTTCACTTGACTCCAACTTGCTTCCATCGTCTCACAGGTTGCCTTCCCTTACTTGGTAGCAATATTAGCTCTGGATTGCCAGAACACACTAAAGAAGCAGACTTTACAAACCAATGATTGAATACAATTGAGATACAGGGATCGGGCAGACAAAAATATGTCACCATCAGTTACACAGAGACAGGAAAGACATTGTGAGAATGGGACAAAAGACAGGTAGAAGGAGGGGTGACCTGGATAAGAGGTGTGGACAGTAATGTGTAACAAGCTGTTCCTCTCATCACACTGATTATCGGATAAGCTGATCTAACACATTAAATATGGAAAAGGTGTCAGTGCAGATTTAACAATCCCAGTCTCAGACACACCCTTAAGCGCCAGGCAGTTTCTGTCGCCGCCCATGAAGGACGTTCCTTTCACTCTATCAAAATATACCATATACTAGCATTATGAATATTACTGTCGATCAACAGGAACTAATGAATGATTAAGGTATCTTTGTGTTCTTTGTAATACACCCCTGTAATCCAGTGATACCTTAAAAATAGATAACATTTTTCTGAAGTTACTAATAGTATAATATTTTACTGTATTTAAATATTTGACAATTGTGTACTTTTGTCTTTAAAGAATCAGAGGCTAAATGGCAGCCCTAAATAAATTTTTAAACCCTGAGGTTAAATGAGGCCCTAAGTGAATGTTTAAATGTGACAACACGGAGAACACCTCCACCTGAGCAAGCAGGCCATGCACAAAGGCAACATTTTTGGGTAGCATTACAGAAACGCACACACAGGCCATGCAATGCTGAGTCGACCTGCCAGTCTCCACTAACCTCTGGGCCGTGAAGGTGGTAAGAAAGAGGAGCCTGCCATTTAAACTTGATCTCCAATGATGTAAGAGAGCTAAAACATCAGTGAGGTGAGTGTGCATGTTAGGGACAGATCCCTTACAATCTATGCTATTTGTGGATTAGCTGTCCTATAAAATGTTGTAAAAATTTGTATTGAATAAAAATTATAATTAAAAAAAATGATCTAGGCAGTGGTGGCCCTGCGGTAAGGTGGTGGATTACTGAGCCCAAAATCGGAGGTTCAAGCCCCACTGTCAATGGTTCTCACTGCTGTCCCCCAGTGCATTTAACTGGGTCATCAAAGGCCGGCCGTGTCTCTCACTGTATATGGTGTGAGGTTCGCGTAAAAGAACCATTGCTGACTTTCATAAAGGGGAACCTCAAAGCCATCAGTATGTTCCTGCCCTGTAAACGGATCAGAAATGGAATGAATGACATAACCATTATACATAAGAGCACTCTAAGAGCACAAACCTCATCTACGCTATAAAAATGAAGTCCACCACACTTCCAAAAAAAACCTTGATTTTCTATGTTAAACACGAATTAATTCAGATTAAACTTGGTCTATGATGAATGTTTCTTCTTCTTCTTCTTTTACTTTCAGCTGTTCCCTTCAGGGGTTGCCAAAGTGAATCACCTGTCTCCATCTCAGCCTATCCTCTGCATCTACTTCTCTTACACCCACTACCTTCATGTCCTCCTTCACCACATCCATAAATCTTCTCATTGGTCTTCCTCTAGGCCTTCTGCCTGGTAGTTTCAACCTCAGCATCCTACTACAAATATACTCACTATCCCTCCTCTGTACATGTCCAAACCATCTCAATCTAGCCTCTCTCACTTTGTCTTCAAAACCTCTTACATGTGCTGTCCCTCTGAAGTGCTCATTCCTAATCCTATCCATCCTCGTTACTCCCGAAGAGAACCTCATTTTCATCTCAGCTACCTTCAGCTCTGCCTTCTCTCTTTTCCCCAGGGCCACTGTTTCTAAACCATGGAACATCGCTGGCCTCATCACCGTTTTGTACACTTTTCCTTTCGGTCTTGCTGATACCTTCCGATCATACAACACACTGGACACTTTTCTCCAACGATTCCAACCTGCCTGCACACGCTTCTTCACCTCTATTCCACACTCTCCATTGCCCTGGATTGTTGAGCCTAGGTACTTAAAATCCTCCACCTTCTTTATCTCTGCTCCCTATAACCTCACCGTTCCTCTTGGGTCCTTCTCGTTCACACACATGTATTCTGTCTTACTGAGGCTAACCTTCATTCCGCTCCTTTCCAAGGCATACCTCTGCCTCTCTAGATTTTCCTGCACTTGTTCTCTGCTCTCACTACACACTGATCACAATGTCATCTGCAAACATCACAGTACATGGGGAATCTTGTCTAACCTTGTCTGTCAGCCTGTCCATCACCATAGCAAACAAAAAGGGGTTCAGAGTTGACCCTTGATGCAGTCCCACCTCCACCTTAAACTCTTCTGTCACACTGACAGCACACCTCACCACTGTCTTACATCTCTCATACATGTCATGCACCACTTTAACATACTTTTCTGCCACTCCAGACTTCCTCATATAATACCACAGTTCCTCTCTCGGTACCCTGTCTCGGTCATAAGCTTTCTCCAGATTCAAAAAGGCACAATGCAGCTCCCTCTGACCTTCTTTGTACTTCTCTATTAACATCCTCAAAGCAAACACTGCATCTGTGGTGCTCTTTCTTGGCATGAAACCAAATTGTTGTTCACAAATGCTGACCTCTGCCCTTAGTCTAGCTTCCACTATTATTTCCCATAATTTCATCGTATGGCTCATCAACTTTATCGTTCTGTAGTTGCCACAACTCTTCCTTGTTCTTAAAAATGGGCACCAGCACACTTCTCCTCCATTCCTCTGGCATCTGCTCACTCTCTAAGACCTTGTTGAATGTTCTTGTCAGAAACTGCTACCTCTCCTAGACACTTCCATACCTCCACCGGTATGTCATCAGGACCAACTGCCTTTCCACTCTTAATCCTCTTCAATGGCCTCCTCACTTCACCCTTACTAATCTTTGCTACTTCCTGATCCTCAACGGTCACCTCTTGTACTCTTTTTTCTCTCTCATTTTCCACATTCATCAGCTCTTCAAAGTATTCTTTCCATCTTCCCAGCACACTTCTGTCATCAATCAATACATTTCCCAATCTGTCCTTAGTCACTCTAATTTGCTGCACACCCTTTCCATCCCTATTTCTCTGCTGTGCCAACCTATATAAATCATTTTCTCCCTCTTTTCTGTCCAACCTATCATACAAGTCATCATATGCCCTCTGTTTGGCTTTTGACATGGCTACCTTTGCCTTATGCTGTCTCCTGTACTCCTATTTGCTCTCTTCGGTCCTCTCAATGTCCCACTTCTTTTTAGCTAACCTCTTCCTTTGTACACACTCCTGCACTTCCTCATTCCACCACAAAGTCTCCTTATCTACTTTCCTTCCAGAGGACACATCAAGTACTCTCCTACCTGTCTGTCTCCCTTATCACATTAGCTGTAGTTGTCCAGTCATCTGGAAGCATTTCCTTTCCACCCAAAGCCTGTTTCAACTCCTCCTTGAAGACAACACGACACTCTTCCTTTTTCAGCTTCCACCGTCTTCTGCTCTGCCTTTGCCTTCCTTCCCCTTACTCACCATCAGCATCATCCTGCACACCCCCATCCTACGTTGTCTGGCAGCACTCTCACCCATTAATACTTTGCAGTCACAGACTTTCTTCCAATTACATCGCCTACACAAGATGTCGTCTACCTGTGTGCTCCTACCTCTGCTTTCATAAGTCACCCTATGTTCCTGTTTCTTCTGGAAGAAAGTATTCACCACAGCCATTTACATCCTTTTTGCAAAATCGATCAACATCTGTCCTTCTGTGTTCCTGTCCTGGATACCAAACCAATTACCTGCACCAAAGTCTGCACCAATTACCACTCTTTCACCTCTGGGGGGTACACTGCAGCACTCCAGAACTTCTCCTTCTCTTCTCGCTCACATCCTGCCTGTGGGACATAAGCACTAACAACATTGAACATGACACCTTCAATTTCCAACTTGAGACTCATCACTCTGTCTGATACTCTTTTTACTTCGAGAACATTACTGACAAACTCCTCCTTCAAGATGACTCCTACTCCATTTCTCCTCCCATCCACACAATGACAAAACAGCTTAAACCCTGCCCTTAAGCTTCTAGTCTTGCTACCTTTCCACCTGGTCTCCTGAACCTTGTCCACCTTCCTCCTCTGCATCATGTCAGCCAGCTCTCTATCTTTTCCTGTTAGAGTTCCAACAGTCAAAGTCTCTCCTCTCAGTCCTAGACTCATGCCTTTTCCTCTTCTCTCTCTGCCTATGGACACACCTCCCGTCTCTCCTTCTTCAACCAACAGCAGTCAAATTCCCACCAGCACCTTGTTAGTTAACAGCATTGATGGCAGTCGTTGTTAACACGGGCCTCGACCGATCCGGTATGGAATTCTTATTTTTGACTCACATGTTATATGTGGCATTGGTTTTACGCTGGATGCCCTTCCTGACACAACCCTCTGCATTTATGCTGGCTTGGGACTGTCGTGAGAATGAACAGTGGCTTGTGCCCCCCCCCCCCCCCCCGACCCCACCCCCCACGTCTGCATTGTCTATATTTAATGCTTATGATCCTAAATATAAAAAGTAAATCTCATTTAAATCATATGTGTACTGACAGGGATAGATAGTTTTATTTTTAAAATGTATTTATTTATCTATTTTTGATAATATTTTTGATGTCATCAGTGCATGGATTCTTATAAAAATTTAATGAGAATATCCCTGGGTGATGATTTACCAATCAGAAACAATTTTAATTGAAAATTTTATTGAAAATTGTCAAAAACTGTTGACATAACATCAACAATAAGACAAAAACAACCAAACAAACAAACCAAACACAGCAATGAAAACATATGCATCTCCAGACATGATTATATTATATAAGCTGATTTATTTATAAATTAAAAAGTTGATGTGGTCTGTTCCTTTTAGGGGCAGTGCAGGTTGTTTTGTCTCTGCTGGAGCCAAACCCAGAGAAGAGGCCCAGTGTGAAAGCAGCACTTGAAGAGAGCTGGCTTAATGAGGGCTATGCCAAGCGACCCCTACACACTTTGGTCTATAACAACAGGTAGTGTGCCTTGAAGTAACCCAGTATCGATACTGCACAATGAACAAATAATGGACTTAAAATATTAAAGGAAAAATCCACCTGAAGTGGCTTGAGCATTAATATATTATTAATATTGATCTTCATTGGTGTCCAAGATTAATTGTTTATTTGGGGGTTTTTTCAATGTAAATCTTAAATTACCTTCATCTATTGTCCAAACTGCAGCTAGATTGCCTGCTAAAAGTTAATTCATTCATTTTCTGAGTTTCTTAATCTTAATTATGGTCATGGGGAGGATGGAAAATATCTCAGCCGATTCTGGGCGAAGGCAGAGTACACCCTGGACAACTCGTCAGGCTATCGTAGGGCAGAAACACGTTGACAGCAATGCAATCCAGGGTGCACTGGCCTCGCCTGGAATCGGCTGAGACGGGCACAAGAATCCATGTGACCCTAATTAGGATTAAGCGGTGCAGAAAATGAATGATTGATTGAATAAAATCATCCTTCAGACTTTAGGTGTTGAATGAAAAAGGTCAACACCTATTAATCGATTAGAGTCACAATCATGAAACAGGTCACAAACATTTAAACATAAACAATATATCTTAACGTGGAATGTTCCTTCCAAAGCTTTAGTACAGAACAATATAAACACTAGTTTGAATATAATCATTCTCTTAGACTACATCCAGATGAGCTCAACTCAGCGGTGTTAAACTACATGAATAAGGCTCTGGGTTATGGCCTCTCAGACATCATACACATGGTCATCAACAACAAACCCTCCGAAATCTTAGCAACCTACTACCTGCTGCTAAAAAAACTGAGCAGACACCTGAAAGGATTCAAGAACACGAAGGTAAAACATCAAAACACAAATACAGTAATACACTACCGCACTTTATATGCTTGGATTTAATTTTTAATAATGAAATAAACATAAAAATGCTAAACTGTGCAAATTTAATATTAATAAGTTTTGCAAATTTGATAAGTTCTGCTGTATGGAAAAAAAGCCTGTGATTTGAAGGATCACTGAAGCTTGTGTTAAAGTAAACGAAATCTCAGACTTAGCTGATTGATCAGCAGATCAATCTTTTCCTTTTCAATATTTTCTTTTATATAAAAAAGGCAAACCCATCTTTCCCTGAGACACAGTGAATTTTATGTCATCACTTGCTATCACGGCATAACTGAACCCTGAAAGCATCCCAAAACCTTCATAGCAAGTTTGAATCAGTTCAAAGCTGCAATGTGACACAATACATGGAAGAAACAATTCCTGTAGTGACTCATGGTTATGCAGTGGTGCTTGTATCAGTCATGCAAATGTTCTCTTTACAAGTTTTTAGAAACCTTAAATCAACTGAGACTGAGATTATTGAGCATACATCAAGAAAGCCTGGCCATAACCTTCAACACAGGTGTCCTAAACTTATGCCTATCTCAAACGTAAGCAGTCGTGGCCGATAATAAAAGCAAATTTTGAACGGAATATTTTCAGAGGTAGTCAGTCAAATTTGAGATGAATAATCCGTATTCACGGCCTTGGAAAATGTTTTGGTCTTTTGTTTTGCTTGAAGAAGGAGAGGCGAGAGGTGTGTCCGTTGGCAGAGAGAGTAGAGGAAAGGCATGAGTCTAGGACTGAGAGAAGGGACCTTGAATGTTGGAACTATGACAGGAAAAGCTAGAGAGCTCTCTGACATGATGCAGAGGAGGAAGGTGGACATACTGTGTGTTCAAGAGACCAGGTGGAAAGGTAGCAAGGCTAGAAGCTTAGGAGCAGGGTTTAAACTGTTTTTTCATGGTGTGGATGGGAAGAGAAAAGGAGTAGGAGTCATCTTGAAGGAGGAGTTTGCCAGGAATGTTCCAGAAGTGAAAAGAGTGTCAGACAGACAGAGTGATGAATCTCAAGTTGGAAATTGAAGGTGTAATGTTCAATGTTGGGCAGTGGTGGTCTAGTGGTATAGGGCGCTGGATCGCTGATCCAAAGGTTGGGGGTTCGAGTCCCACTCTGCACAAGGTTGTCACTGTCCCCCCCCCCAGTGGAGCTAACCGGGTTATCAAAGGCCGGCCATGTCTCTCACTGTCTATGGTGTGAGGCATGTAAAAGAACCATTGCTGACTTTCGTAAAGAGTAGGCTGCAAAGCCGTCAGCGTGTTTCCGCCCTGCGATGGCCTGGCGAGCTGTCCAGGGTGTACTCTGCCCTCGCCCGAATCTGGCTGGGATGGGTGCCAGTCTCTCCGTGACCCAAGTTAGGATGAGGCGGGTACAGAAAATGACCTGATGAATGTTCAATGTTGTTAGTGCTTATGCCCCACAGGCAGGATGTGAGCTGGAAGAGAAGGAGAGATTCTGGAGTGAGTTAGATGAAGTGCTGCAGAATACCCCCAGAGGTGAAAGAGTGGTCATTGGTGCAGACTTCAGTGGACATGTTAGTGCAGACAAAAGAGGGGACGAGGAAGTAATGAGCAGGTTTGGTATCCAGGACAGGAACACAGAAGGACAGATGTTGATAGATTTTGCAAAAAGGATGGAAATGGCTGTGGTCAATACTTTTGTCCAGAAGAGACAGGAGTATAGGGTGAATTTTTAAAGTGGAAGTCGGAGCACACAGGTAGACTACATCTTGTGTAGATGGTGTAATATGAAGGGAGTCAGTGACTGCAAAATATTTACGTCAAAACTTATTAACGTCTATGTTGAAGTCCTTCAGCTATGCTTTGATGGAGTCTTTATTTATTTTTATTTATTTTCTGACATACGGCAGACGTGTCCTGCCCATCATGTCTGAGCTTTGCGCATGATGGTAATAACGTTGGGGAGGTCTGCTCTCTCCAGAACCTCGGTGTTTGTGATCCTATCTTGCCAGCGGATATTAAAGATGTTTCGGAGACAACGGAGATGGAACTGCTGGAGAAGTTTCTCGTGTCTTCTGTAGATGGTCCAAGATTCACAGCCATAAAGAAGTATAGTTAAGACGACTGCTCTGTACACTATGATCTGGTGTATTGTGAGTTACCTCTTCGTTCCCAGACTAAGTTCTTCAATCTGAGGCGTTTCCATCGTCAAGAACATGGGCCATCATTCCGTCGTGAAATTGTCTGACAATCTTCACGAACCTGTCCGGGCAGCCAAACTTCGACATGATCTTCCACAGTCCCTCTCTGCTCACAGTGTCAAAGGCTTTTGTTACATCTACGAAAGTGATAGAGAGATCTTGACTTTGTTCCACACTTTTCTCCTAAATCTGACAGGCAGCAAAGATCATATCAATAGTCCCTCGACCTGTGTGGAATCCGCATTGGCTCTCGGGGAGATGACCTTGCTCGAGATGTTTCAGGAGACGATTGAGGAGCACTCGGGCAAAGATCTTGCCGGCGATAGAGAGAAGTGATATCCCTCTGTGGTTGTCACACGATCGCTTGTTTCCCTTTCTTTTGTAGATGTGAACGATTGTGGCATCTTTAAAATCTTGAGGGAGGGTCTCACTTTCCCAAAACGATTGAAATAGCGCTGTAAGTTTGTGTAGGAGAGAAGGGCTGCCTGTCTTGAACACTTCAACAGGGATGGCATCAGAGCCGGGGGCTTTCCCAGTCGACATCTGCTTGATTGCCTTGGCAACCTCGTCCTCTGATGGCGTTATGTCCAAGTCTGGGTTTATCTCCACCTGGGGAAGGCGTTGAACAGCTTCATTATTGATGGACGACGGACGATTTAGAACGCCGTTGAAATGTTCTGCCCATCTCTCTATGATCTTGTTTTTGTCGGTGATGAGTGTTGCGCCGTCCACGCTGAGTAAAGGGGAACTGTCTGATGTTGGTGGTCCGAATACACACCTGAGTGAATTGTCGAAGTGTTTCATGTCGTGTCTATCTGCAAAGCCTTGAATCTTGTCGGCTTTGTTACTTATCCATGTGTCTTGCATAGCGCGGAGACTTATCCGAACCTGTCTGAGCTTACTGACGTAGGCGTCTTTCTTCGAGACCGAGTTGGGATCACTCAGATGAGCTCTGAAGAGTT
>CM045738.1:51612296-51647296 GCA_024760905.1 Plotosus lineatus
ACTCTTACTCAAACTACCTTCATGTCCTCCTTCACCACATCCATAAATGTTCTCTTTGGTCTTCCTCTAGACCTTCTGCCTAGTAGTTCCAACCTCAGCATCCTACTACCAATATACTCACTATCCCTCCTCTGTACATGTCCAAACCATCTCAATCTAGCCTCTCTGACTTTGTCTCCAAAATATCTTACATGGGCATGTACTCATTCCTGATCCTATCCATCCTCGTTACTCCCAAAGAAAACCTCAACATTTTCATCTCTGCTACCTCCAGCTCTGCCTCCTGTCTTTTCCTCGGCACAACTGTTTCTAAACCATAAAACATTGCTGGCCCCAACACCGTCTTCTACACTTCCTTTCATTCTTGCCGATACCTTCCTATCACACATCACACCGGACACTTTTCTCCAACCACTCCAACCAGCCTGCACACGCTTCTTCACCTCTTTTCCACACTCTCCATTGCTGTGGATTGGTGAGCCTAAGTACTTAAAATCCTTCACCTTCCTGATCTCTGCCCCCTGTAACCTCACCGTTCCGCTTGGGTCCTTGTCGTTACACACATGTATTCTGTTTTACTGCGGCTAACTTTCATTCCTCTCCTTTCCAGGGCAAACCTCACAATGTCACCTGCAAACATTATAGTCCATGGAGATTCTTGTCTAACCTCATCTGTCAGCCTGTCCATCACTATAGCAAACAAGAAGGGGCTCAGAGCTGATCCTTGATGCAGTCCCACCTCCACCTTGAACTCTTCTGTCACACCGACAGCACAGCTCACCACTGTCTTACATCTCTCATACATGTCCTGCACCACTCTAACATACCTCTCTGCCACTCCAGACTTCCCCATGCAATACCACAGTTCCTCTCTCGGAACCCTATCACATGCTTTCTCCATATACACAAAGGCAGTGCAGCTCCTTCTGACCTTCTCTGTACTTCTCTATTAACATCCTCAAAGCAAACACTGCATCTGTGGTGCTCTTTCTTTGCATGAAACCAAACTGTTGTTCACAAATGCTGACCTCTGCCCTTAGTCTAGCTTCCACTATTCTTTCCCATAACTTCATCATATGGCTCATCAACTTTATCCCTCTGTAGTTGCCACAACTCTGCATGTCTCCCTTAAAAATGTCACCAGCACACTTCTCCATTCCTCTGGCATCCTCTCACTCTCTAAGACCTTGTTGAATGTTCTTGTCAGAAAATCTACTGCTGCCTCTCCTAGACACTTCCATACCCCCACCAGATTGTCATCAGGACCAACTGCCTTTCCACTCTTAATCCTCTTCAATGCCTTCCTCACTTAACCCTTACTAATCTTTGCTACTTCCTTGTCCTCACCAGTCACCTCTTCTACTCGTTTTCTTCTCTCATGTTCCTCATTCATCAGCTCTTCAAAGTACTCTATCGAGTTCTTTCTAGCACACTTCTGTCATCAGTCAATACGTTTCTCACTCTGTCCTTAATCACTCTAACTTGCTGCACACCCTTCCCATCTCTATTTCTCTGCTGTGCCAACCTGTATAAATCATTTTCTCCCTCCTTACTGTCCAGCCTATCATACAAGTCATCATATGCCCTCTGTTTGGCCTTTGACACCGCTACCTTTGCCTTACGCTGTGTCTCCCTTTACTCCTGGTTACTCTCTTCGGTCATCTTTATGTCCCACTTCTTCTTAGCTAACCTCTTCCTTTTTACACCTCCTTCACTTCCTCATTCCACTACCAAGTCTCCTTATCTACTTTCCTTCCAGAGGATAATCCAAGTACTCTCCTACCTGTTTCCCTGATTACATTAGCTGTAGTTGTCCAGTCATCTGGAAGCACTTCCTGACCACCCAAAGCCTGTTTCAACTCCTCCTTGAAGACAACACAACACTCTTCCTTTTTCAGCTTCCACCACTTTGTCTTCTGCTCTGCCTTTGCCTTCTTCACCTTTCCCACCATCAGCATCATTCTGCACACCACCATCCTACGCTTTTTGGCAACACTCTCACCCACTACTACTTTCTAGTCACTGACTTCCTTCAAATCGGCAATGTAATTTGAAGGAAGTCAGTGACTGGAAAGTAGTAGTGGGTGAGAGTGTTGCCAAAAAGCGTAGGATGGTGGTTTTACAAAAAGGATGAAAATGGCTGTGGTGAATACTTTCTTCCAGAAGAGACAGGAACATAGGGCGACTTATGAAAGCGGAGGTAGTCTACCTGTGTGCTCCTACCTCCGCTTTCATAAGTCGCCCTATGTTCCTGTCTCTTCTGGAAGAAAGTATTCACCACAGCCATTTTCATCCTTTTTGTAAAAACTATTAACATTTGTCCTTCTGTGTTCCTGTCCTGGATACCAAACCTTCCCATCACTTCCTCGTCCCCTCTGTTGCCTGCAGCAACATTTCCATGAAGTCTGCACCAATAACCACTCTTTCACCTCTTGGGGTACTTTCTAACTCACTCCAGAATTTCTCCTTCTCTTCTAGCTCACATCCTGTCTGTGGGGCATAAGCACTAACAACACTGAACATCACGCCTTTAATTTCTAACTTGAGACTCATCACTCTGTCTGACATTCTTTTCACTTCTAGAACATTTCTGACAAACCCCTCCTTCAAGATGACTCCTACTCCATTTCTCTTCCCATCCACACCATGATAAAACAGCTTAAACCCCATTCCTAAGCTTCTAGCCTTGCTACCTTTCCACCTGGTCTCCTGGACACACAGTATGTCCACCTTCCTCCTCTGCATCATGTCAGCCAGCTCTGTACCTTTTCCTGTCAAGTCCTCACTCTCAGTCTTTGACTTATGCCTTTCCTCTTCTCTCTCTGCCTACGGACACGCCTCCCACCTCTCCTTCCTCGACCAACAATAGTACAATTTCCACCAGCACCCTGTTGGTTGACAGCACTGATGGCGGTCGTTGTTAACCCGGGCCTTGACCGATCCAGTATGAAATTTGTATTGATGGTTCGCATTCTGTATTTTGGCAAAAGTTTTACGCCGTATGCCCTTCCTGTCGCAACCCTCTGCATTTATCTGGGCTTGGGACCAGCGTGACACTTGTTTGTGCCCATCCTCACGGCTGCATTATAAGCCGCGCTTTATCTCACAAGCACTATACATCATTTGCGACAAGTGCCTATACGCGGTGGAGCACCTCACAAATATATCTGGAGGAATACCACATTTTTCAGAAACGAACCTTCAGATTGTTTTTTCTATCAATTGTTTCAAATTTGCTAGGCCCAGGCCCCCAGTGCTATTTTTACACTATTTGTTTTAATAATCAGTTATTTAACTGCACTGAGGTTTTATCGCGTTACTCCTTGCATTCACATTTTCTAAAGATATGGTTTGAATTAACACTCTCAGCAATATGTTCCTTAACCAAAGGCAACTGCTGTTGAGTAAGGAGGGTGAGTTGGAAAAATACACCTGCTGCAAAGAAATGTGAAATTTTCTTAGTTAACTCTTTTCACTTGAAGTGATGCAAGCATATTGTCAGTGATATGCAGATTGTTCAACAAAGACCAGGCTAGCAATGTAATGGAAAGAGTAGCCATGCATCCAGTTTTTCCTTTTTATTTACCAAGCATGGGCACTGCTTCGCATTAATAAATCCCCATTTCAAGTAAATTACTACCATACTTTCAAACACACATATATTTGAAAAAGCATTTTCCATGTTAGATGTACCAAGGAACAAAAAGAAAATCATAATTCATATTTTCAAATAGCTTTATGTCCTTTGGCCTTGAAAGGTCAAAATTATAGTCACCAAATTTTAAGTGATTATAATTTTAATAAAGGACGTGCTGTTGCCATGGAACAAACCACAATATGTACTTTCAAATGAAACAATTGAATCATGAAATTACAAAAAAGACACAACTTAATGTTTTTTGGAAATCCAAGCTATCTGTGTGTGGTGTGTATTGGATCAGTAGCAACCTAACCGAATTGAAGAAAGGCCCAACTCCATCTGAGGAAGCTGTTAACTGTAGCAATCTCACTCATACACGCCCACCCCCTTTGGAAGAAGGGCCCAAGTCCTAGAGTTAGGCCTCTTTTCAGTTACTGGTGGCTGCTAGATGGCAGCACCAGTTCAAACATGGATGTGCCTATAGAACATGTATCAGATTCTGATGAGGAAATCAGAGCAAAAAGGAACATTGCTGTACATGTGTATTCCCTGCTCAGCAAAGCATGACCTGTCTAACTCTATGGTTTATTCCTCAGTGGTCAGTGGGCATTGATATTGGCTACGGTGGCGGTGGTTTATTTAATTACAAAAGGGTCCAACTTTACTGCGGTGATGCACTTGCTTTACATTACTAGCCATATTTTCCAGATTTTGCTTAAATAGACTTTGATTTAACCTTTACACAAAACACTCAGCTGTTTGAACTCAATGTATTTCATAAAAACAGGAAAAAAAGTCTTAGTGGAGCTGAACCATTTTGTAATTCCACAATTTAATTACCTTGGATTGTGAAAATCACCAGCACTTCTGCAAACCCTTCAATTGAGAGATTTTTCACCAATTTAGCCGTGTCCACCTACTATAAAACATATTATAAAGTGGGAACATGGTAATTAATACCAGTTTCCTTTTTGTGACTTATTTTTTTTGTTTCAGTGTCAGAACAGAATACTTTATTGATCCAGGAGGAAATTGTGTGCACATAGCTGCTTCATACAAGTAACACTGAGATAAAGATAAAGACAAATATTTAGGAATCAACACACAGATACGTGTGTGTGTGTGTGTGTGTGTGTGTGTGTGTGTGTGTGTGTGTGTATATATATATATATATATATATATATATATATATATATATATATATATATATATAGAGAGAGAGAGAGAGAGAGAGAGAGAGAGAGAGGATTTTCTGAGTAGATCCTTCCGTAGGAGAGTGCTCAATACTTTTTGGTAGAGCAAATAAAAATAAAAGGACAGGACAAAGACTTTCTATTGAAACTCCATTTATCACTACAGATCTGTTTCAAGGGGTGGTGAAACCATCCTCTCTCTTCAGGTGATTATAGAAGAATGAATTCTTCATTCAATGAATTCATTCTTCTATAATCACCTGAAGAGAGAGGATGGTTTCACCACCCCTCGAAACAGATCTGTAGTGATAAATGGAGTTTCAATAGAAAGTCTTTGTCCTGTCCTTTTGTTATTTGCTCTGCCAAAAAGTATTGAGCACTCTCCTACGGAAGGATCTACTCAGAAAATCATATATATATATATATATATATATATATATATATATATATATATATATATACTACACACAAAAAGTTAAGGATATTTGTCAATAAAAAACTGAAATTAAGGCCAAGTCACAAAACCACAAAAATATCTAGAAAATTTCCAAATATCCTTAACTTTTTTGTGTAGTACATATATATATATATATATATATATATATATATATATATATATATATATATATATATATATATATATATGTATATATATATAGTGTAAAATTATAAGTGAGAGATATGTATATAATCAGAAAGAGAATGAATGGAGTCAGTGAGGGATATGTAATGTAGAGTTTTATTAATATAGTAAACAGCACAATGTAAATGTAGAACAGTGGATGTTGGTGCTATATGGACGAGTTTGTACAGTTTAATGTTCACAGGTGCAAATGATGTCCTGTGTGGGTCAGTGGTACATTTCGGTGGTATCATTCTCTGACTGAACGGCTCCTGTGAAGGATTGGCAGGATGTGAAGCAGGTCGGAGGTATTGCTCAGTATCATCTTTATTGTGGAAAACATTCTTTTCTCCGACACTACCGTCAGAGAGTCCAGTTCCATCCCCACAACAATACCGGTCTCACAGACCGGTTTGTTTGGTCTGTTAGCAACTGTGACACCAGCATGGACCCCAGCATGGAACAGTCCAGAGGACAGCGCTGGCCACAATAGACTCATAGAACATCCTGAGTAGCGTCCGACATGTTAAACCACCTGAAACTCCTTCAAAAATAGAGGCGGCTCTGGTTGTTCTTATAGAGTGTGGTACTGTTCTTAATTCGGTCCGGTTTATTGTCGAAATGAACTCCGTCATATCTGTAATCATCCAGCATTTCCACATTGATGGAAACAGGGGTCGCTGGCAATGTTCCCTCTAATTTTTTTATGTGTCTGAGCAAACACATCAACTCCTTGAGCGGTCCATTGGACCACTATGAGCAGCATCAGACGTGTGCATTGCGGTCAGGCCAGTATCGCATCCATCTGAGTAGCACGATTTATTAAAGAATCAAATTACAGCATTTATATTTCCATTAGAATTCTTTTAATTTGAGTGCTTTACCAAGCTTACAATGAAAAGGACAACATACTTATTTTACTGAAATGTCAGTGTGTGAAGCTCTTTCTAGGTGAGAGGGTCATACTGTTTTCTGGTAGAGAGTTCTGCTGTCCATTGGTTGAGAGAGCGAGTCCTACTGTGTTCTGGAAGAGGGTTCTGCAGTCCATCCATTGGGGGGGGGAGAGAGTCCTCCTACTGTGATCTGGAAGAGAATCCTGCTGTTCACTGGAAGACAGAGTCCTACTGTGGTCTGGGAGACAGCCCTGTAACTCTTTATATGCTAAATTAAAGTAAACAATGACACAATTGTTAGCTACTACTCAGAAACTACAGTATTTAATGATCAACATCCATAAATGAAAATTCTAAATAAATGACACTCGATGAGCACAAATGTGATTGAAAAATTAATATTCATCTTAATATTCCCATCTGTTTTTCTCATCTCTCCAGTGTTTGTACACATTGTCCAGGTTGATGCCTCATCTGCTTTCTTGTGTTTGCACAAACTCAGGCAGCTATTCCATCTTAAAATAACTGCATTTCTTTTTAACTTTGGGTTCATGAGGGGATGTGTCAATGTCCGTTCATTTTTCCATTATTATAAAGGGTTAAACAAAAGCATTGTATCTCACGTGTCGTCTTCTCTTTACATGAGTCACCCTTTGGTGAGCTAAAAACACAGGTGGCGGGCGGCACATAAGGACATTGTCATTGTCAATCACATCGAATCGGTGCGTCAGTACGTATGTGAATCGCATCATTGGCTGGAGCAAGCAGTCGCCCCTCACTCATTTCACATTCCAAAATAGTACAGATTGAATAGATATATGTTTATTTTATTTTCACTTCAGGTGAGATTTCTATTTTTTGTGCGCAGCGCAAGATGTCTGTGTGCAGAGACCATAACACCAGTGTGCAAATGCTCGTATTGGAACTGCCAACTGAAATTCAATTATAAAAATAGTATACATGGAAACTTAAAAATCTAATAATGATTTGCCTCAATATTACATAACATGCCTAAATATGTGTAAAATGTCTGATAAAATGCAAGCAAGGAATTTGACTCCTGTTTAATACACTCACTATATATCCAGCATCATTCATTTTCTGAACTGCTTCATCCTAATTAGGGTCCTGGGGAGGCTGACACCAATCTCAGTTGACTCTGGGCGATGGCGGGGTACACCCTGGACAGCTCTCCACGCCATTGCAGGGCCAACACTCAGACAACTATTCATACTCACACTCACACCTAGGGGTGATTTGAAGCAGCCAGTTAACCTGTTGTGCATGTTTTTGGACTTTGGGAGTAAACCAGAGTACCCGGAGGAAACCCACGCAAATGCCAAGAGAACATGGAAATTCCACAGAATTCCCCAAGCTGTACAGAGAGGCATTTATGTGGGTTTTTACAAAAAATTTAGGCAACTACAAATAACTATATGTGTGATAACAGACTGTAAGGAACTCATCTTCTTCTTTTCCTTTCGGCTTTTTCCCTTTATCGGGAGTCGCCACAGCAAATCATCTGATTCACACATTTGATTTGGCAGAGGTTTTTACATCGGATGCCCTTCCTGTCACAACCCTTTAGCAAGGGACAGAAACACGCTGACGGCTTTGCAGCCTACTCTTTACGAAAGTCAGCAATAGTTCTTTTACATGCCTCTCACCATAGACAGTGACAGACATGGCCCGCCTTTGATAACCCAGTTAGCTGCACTGGGGGTACAGTGACAACCCTGTGGGGACCCAAACCCCTGACCTTAGGGTCAGCGATCCTGCACCCTATCCACTAGATTACCACTGCCCCCAGACTGGAAGGAAATATATAAATATTTAAAAAAAAGCAAAAACTACAATACAGCATAAAAGAAATTTATCAACACTGAGTGCAAACACGTATGATGTATTTATGAGGAAGAGGAGGGGATAAAACATATGTACAGTATGTACACAGTGGTTTCTAAAGTTCAACATAGCAACAGACTTTGGAAAGAAACTGACCACAAGTTAACCTATATTTATACATCCATCCGTCTTCGAATAAGCTAATAATTTATAGTAAAGATAGATAAAAGGGAAACAAAAATCCATTTTAATCTGAATTAATATGACATAAATAAGTTTTCTTTTATAGCTTTTTAAAAATTTTCAACAATATCATGTTAATATAATATCCAAATTCTATCTCTAGAACTGCATTACTGTAAAATGATAATGAGCTGAAGCAAAGCTAGTTCTGATTAAAACAACATGCCACTGAAATTGTAGGAATATCCCGAGCACTGTAAGAAATCACACGCACCATGGTTTCGGTACATGTGGGTTTCCTTTTACATGTGTGTCTACTTTGTGATGGGTGCTGCACATGAGCTCATTGCACTCCAGTGGAAATAATAAGCAGGTAAAGGGATCTTTTGCTCTTTTCAGCCACTGAGAAGCTGATGAATAATTGAAAGTCTGTTGTGCCATTGGATACTCTTCTGAGTGGCCTTGGCACGTGAATGTGTGTGTGTGTGTGTGTGTGTGTGTGTGTGTGTGTGTGTGTGTGTGTGTGTGTGTGTGTGGTGTAATGCTTGTAATAGGCAAAATTAAACAGATATCTGCTTCCTCTTTGATCTGTATGAAACTGTAAACACTGGGGGGGGGGGTGAATGGTTGTAAATGAGGGAAATATACAGCCCTGTTTCCACATTGTTGGCAGTCACTGAAAGGAGCACTTGTGTATCTCATTTTATACTAGTTTTAACTTTAGTTAGGTTAGAAAGTTAATAGTTTACAAACAAACTTACTTTACATCAGTTACAAATCAGTGTAGAACAAATAGCGCAGTAATGGGATGCGATTACAGTGCAGTCAGGGCAAGCAACTGCTTCGGAACAAAGTTTGAAAGAAGAACCTGAAGGCAGACATCACACTTTAAAATTCCCTAAAACCTCGAATGGGGAATATAACGAGCTACTGTATAACAAATGCCCCCCTCCAAAACCAGCACCTTTAAATCTACCTAAAATTTGTAGATGACCGCAGAGACAGAGAGAATGTATTCTGTACTGTACCAGCCATACAGTACCAACTGGTAAGCAACTGTTCCACAGACATGGATAGACAAAGTAGGAAGAATAATAAGGAAGAAGAACTATCCCAGAATTCTTCAACAAGATGGAAACTTGGACTCAACCAGGTGTTCCAAGTTGCATGTGTTTCGTTCAAGTACTCAGGTTTCTTCTCACAGTCCAAGGACATGCCCATTAGACTAATTATCCCTAGATGTGAAAGTGACTGGGGCAGTGGTATCTCAGTGGTTAAGGTGAGGGGGTTACTGAACCGAACGTTAAATGTTCAATCTCTGGTAGCACCACTGCTGGGCCTTTGAACCAACTTCTGTAAATGAACGGTTGTCTTTGTTAGCACTGGTCTTCTGAGCTGTTTAGGGTATGTCTCAACCTCTACCTCTTGGCTGAGATACACTCCAAGCTTATTATCACCCAAAAATGATTCAGTGATTCAGCAAATGAGTAAGTGAATTCAGCCGTGAGGGAGGGGCACAAGCCAGTGTCTCTCCCTCACGCCGGTCCCAAGCCCGGATAAGTGCAGAGGGTTGCGTCAGGAAGGGTATCCGGCGTAAAACAGATGCCAAATAAAACATGTGAGTCGCAACAAAGAATTTCATACCGGATCGGTCGAGGCCCGGGTTAACAACGACCGCCATCAGTGCTGTTAACCAACAGGGTGCTGGTGGAAATTGGACTATTGTTGATCGAAGACGTCGAAGAAGGAGAGGCGGGAGGCGTGTCAAGGGGCAAAGAAGGAAGAGGAAAGGCATGAGTCTAGGACTGAAAGTAGTGACTTTGAATGTTGGAACTATGACAGGAAAAGCTAGAGAGCTGGCTGACATGATGCAGAGGAGGAAGGTGGACATACTGTGTGTTCAGGAGACCAGGTGGAAAGGTAGCAAGGCTAGAAGCTTAGGATCAGGGTTTAAGCTGTTTTATCATGGTGTGGATGGGAAGAGAAAAGGAGTAGGAGTCATCTTGAAGGAGGAGTTTGTCAGGAATGTTCCAGAAGTGAAAAGAGTGTCAGACAGACAGAGTGATGAATCGCAAGTTGGAAATTGAAGGTGTAATGTTCAATGTGGTTAGTGCTTATGCCCCACAGGTAGGATGTGAGCTAGAAGAGAAGGAGAGATTCTGAAGTGAGTTAGATGAAGTGATGCAGAATACACCCAGAGGTGAAAGACTGCTCATTGGCCAGACTTCAATGGACATGTTGGTGCAGGAAACAGAGGGGACGAGGAAGTGATGGGCAGGTTTGGTATCCAGGACAGGAAGGCAGAAGGACAGATGTTGGTAGATTTTGCAAAAAGGATGGCAATGGCTGTGGTGAAGACTTTCTTCCAGAAGAGACAGGCGCATAGGGTGACTTATAAAAGCGGAGGTAGGAGCACACAGGTAGACTACATGTTGCGTAGGTGCTGTAATTTGAAGGAAGTCAGAGACTGCAAAGTAGTTGCGGGTGAGAGTGTTGCCAAACAGCATAGGATGGTGGTGTGCAGGATGACGCTGATGGAGAGGAAGGTGAAGAAGGAGAAGGCAGAGCAGAAGACAAAGTGGTGGAAGCTGAAAAAGGAAGAGGGCCGTGTTGTCTTCAAGGAGGAGTTGAAACAGGCTTTGGGTGGTCAGGAAGTGCTTCGAGATGACTGGACAACTACAGCTAATGTGATCAGGGAGACAGGTCGGAGAATACTTGGTGTGTCATCAGGAAGGAGAGAAGATAAGGAGACTTGGTGGTGGAATGAGGAAGTGCAGGCATTTGTAAAAAGGAAAAGGTTAGCTAAGAAGAAGTGAGACATAGAGAGGACTGAAGGTAGGCGAAGGTAGCGGTGTCAAAGGCCAGACGGATGGCTTATGATGACTTGTATGCTCGGTTTGAAAGTAAAGAGGGAGAAGGTCAGAAGGAGCTGCAGCAGTGTTTGCCTTGAGTATGTTAATAGAGAAGTACAGAGAAGGTCAGAAGGAGCTGCATTGTGCCTTTGTGGATCTGGAGAAAGCATATGACAGGGTGCTAACAGAGGAACTGTGGTATTGCATGAGGAAGTCTGGAGTGACAGAGAAGTATGTTAGAGTGGTGCAGGACATGTATGAGAGATGTAAGACAGTGGTGAGGTGTGCTGTCAGTGTGACAGAAGAGTTCAAGAGGCGGTAGGACTGCATCAAGGATCAGCTCTGAGCCCCTTCTTGTTTGCTATGGTGATTGACAGGCTGACAGACGAGGTTAGACAAGATTCCCCATGGACTATGTTTTCAGATTTATGGATGTGGTGAAGGAGGACATGAAGGTAGTAGGGTGAGATGGAGGCGGATGGTTTGCTATGGAAACCCCTGAAGAGAACAGCCGAAAGGAAAGGAAGAAGAAGAAGAAGATGAGTGTGCAACTTCTGCCAGATGCCAGTTTGATTTCTTTGCATGTGATGGAAAACTACAAAACCACAATCCCTGCACTACCAGGTATACCAGTTATGGATTTGTACTTTCAGTCTATTCAGCCATTAAGCCATGCCATCCCCTTGAGTCAGTGGTGTTAAATGTGTATCCACAAAAGGTGAGTGCAATCACTGGAACCCCTGAGGACTGAAAAATTTTGCATGTGACAATCAAACCATGTGCATTCGAAATTCCATACAGCTGTGCCACTGATATAGAACTTTCCCCCTTCAGTGAGAGTCCATCTGGAAGATTTACCATGAAGTGTTCCTGTTTGAGGTGTAAGTTTAAAAATACCGTATGTACAAATTTCAGTGCCCTTCTAAGCCCAAATCATATCTTGTCATGTTTCTTACAAACTGATAAATAATGACCTTGGTTCACATCTTCATATAGGAAGAAATTTGGCAAAAGAATAAGACCAATCTGCCATCATATGAGGATCTTACAATAACACACACTCACTCACTCACTCACACACACACACACACACACACACACACACACTCTCTCTCTCTCTCTCTCTCTCTCTTTCACTCACACACACACACACACACACACACACACACACACACACACACACACACACACACACATGCAATGTAGTAGTGAGAAAAAATTATATGAGGACAGTGGGGTCTGAAGAGGTTAAAATGTCTCTATGGCCAGGCAATGGCAACTTACACACTGAGGCTGTATTAAATGGAAAATCATCCGCTTATTCATTTGCTTCTTGTTGTTGTTGTTGTTGTTGTTCTTCTTCTTCTTCTTTTTCATCTTTTCCTTTGAGCTGTTCCTTTCAGGGGTCACCACAGCGAATCATCTGCCACCATCTCACCCTATCCTCTCCATCGTCTTCTCTTACACCAACTGCCTTCATGTCCTCCTTCACCACGTCCATGAACGTCTCTTTGGTCTTCCTCTAGGCCTTCTGCCTGATAGTTCCAACCTCAGCATCCTACTACCAATATACTCACTATCCCTCCTCTGTATATGTCCAAACCATCTCAATCTAGCCTCTCTTACTTTTTCTCCAAAACGTCTTACATGTGCTGTCCCTCTAATGTGCTCATTTCTGATCCTATCCATCCTCGTTACTCCCAAAGAGAACCTCAATATTTTCATCTCTGCTACCTCCATCGCTGGCCTCAACACCATCTGGTACACTTTTCCTTTCATTCTTGCCGATACTTTCCTATCACACATCACACCGGACACTTTTCTCCAACCATTCCAACCAGCCTGCACACTCTTCTTCACCTCTTTTCCACACTCTCCACTGCTCTGGATTGTTGAGCCTAAGTACTTAAAATCCTTCACCTTCCTTATCTCTGCTTCCTGTAACCTCACAGTTCATATTGGGCCCTTGTCATTCACAAACATGTATTCTGTTTTACTGCGGCTAACCTTCAATCCCCTCCTTTCCAGGGCATACCTCCACCTCTCTAGACTTTCCTGCACTTGTTTTCTGCTCTCACTGCAGTTCACAATGTCATCTGCAAACATCATAGTCCATGTGGAATCACTCTAACATATTTCTCTGCCACTCCAAACTTCCTCATGCAATAGCACACCTCTCAGCACCCTGCCATATGTTTTCTCCAGATCCACAAAGGCACAAGGCAGCTCCAACTACCTTTCCATTCTTCATCCTCTTCAGTGCCCTCCTCACTTCACCCTTACTAATCTTTGCTACTTCCTGGTCCTCAATGGTCACCCCTTCTACTGTTTTTCTCACTCATTTTGTCTGTTTGGCCTTTGAGACCGCGACCTTGGCCTTACGCTGTGTCTCCCTGTACTCCTGTTTACTCTCTTCAGTCCGCTCTGTGTCCCACTTCTTCTTAGCTAACCTCTTCTTTTGTACACACTCCTTCCTCATTCCACCACCAAGTATCCTATAAATATATATATATATATATATATATATATATATATGTAGGTATATATATATATATATATATATATATATGTAGGTATATATATATATGTAGGTATATATCTTTTTCTTTTCTTTTCGGCTGTTCCCTTCGGGGGTCGCGACAGCAAACCATCTGCCTCCATCTCACCCTGTCCGCTGCATCTTCTTCTCTTACTCCAATGACCCTCATGTCCTCCTTCACCACATCCATAAATTTCTTCGTTGGTCTTCATCTCGGCCTTCTGCCTGGTAGTTCCAACCTCAGCATCCTACTACCAATATACTCACTATCCCTCCTCTGTACATGTCCAAACCATCTCAATCACTGTTTCTAAGCCATATAACATCGCTGGCCTCACCACCGTCTTGTACACTTTTCCTTTCATTCTTGCTGACACTCTCTTATCGCACATCACACCGGACACTTTTCTCCAACCATTCCAGCCTGCCTGCACACGCTTCTTCACCTCTTTTCCACACTCTCCATTGCTCTGGACTGTTGAGCCTAAGTACTTAAAATCCTCCACCTTTATTATCTCTGCTCCCTGTAACATCACTGTTCCTCCTGGGTCTTTTTCATTCACACACATGTATTTCTGAGGCTAACCTTCATTCCTCTCCTTTCCAGGGCATACCGCCACCTCTCTAGATTTTCCTCCACTTGTTCTCTGCTCTCACTACAGATCACAATGTCATCTGCAAACATCATAGTCCATGGAGATTCTTGCCTAACCTCGTCTGTCAGCCTGTCCATCACCATCGCAAACAAGAAGGGGCTCAGAGCTGATCCTTGATGCAATCCCACCTCCACCTTGAATTCGTCGGACACGCCGACAGCACACCTCAACACTGTCTGACATCTCTCATACATGTCCTGCACCACTCTAACATACTTCTCTGCCACTCCAGACTTCCTCATGCAATACCACAGTTCCTCTCTTGGCACCCTGTCATATCCAGATCCACAAAGTCACAATGCAGCTCCCTCTGACCTTCTCTGTACTTCTCTATTAACATCCTCAAAGCAAACACTGCATCTGTGGTGCTCTTTCTTGGCATGAAACCAAACTGTTGCTCACAAATGCTGACCTCTGCCGTTAGTCTAGCTTCCACTATTCTTTCCCATAACTTCATCGTATGGCTCATCAACTTTATCCCTCTGTAGTTGCCATAACTCTGCACGTCTCCCTTGTTCTTAAAAATGGGCACCAGCACACTTCTCCTCCATTCCTCCGGCATCTGCTCACTCTCTAAGACCGTGTTGAATGTTCTTGTCAGAAAATCTTCTGCTACCTCTCCTAGACATTTCCATACCTCCACCGGTATATCATCAGGACCAACTGCCTTTCCATTCTTCATCCTCTTCAGTGCCCTCCTCACCTCACCCTTACTAATCTTTGCTACTTCTTGCTCCTCAATGGTCACCTCCTCTACTTTTTTCTCTCTCATTTTCCTCATTCATCAGCTCTTCAAAGTACTCTTTCCATCTTCCCAGCACACTTCTGTCATCAGTCAATACATTTCCCTCTCTGTCCTTTATCATTCTAACTTGCTGCATGTCCTTCCCATCTTTATTTCTCTGCTGTGCCAACCTGTATAGATCATTTTCTCCCTCTTTACTATCCAACCTATCATACAAGTCATCATACGCCCACTGTTTGGCCTTAGCCACTGCTACTTACGCTGTGTCTCCCTGTACTCCTCTTTACTCTCTTCGGTCCTCTCAATGTCCCACTTCTTCTTAGCTATCCTCTTCCTTTGTACACACTCCTGCACTTCCTCATTCCACCACCAAGTCTCCTTATCTACTTTCCTTACAGAGCACACACCAAGTACTCTCCTACCTGTGTCCCTGATCACATTTGCTGTGGTTGTCCAGTCATCTGGAAGCACTTCCTGACCACCCAAAGACTGTTTCAACTCCTCCTTGAAGACAACACGACCCTCTTCCTTTTTCAACTTCCACCACTTTGTCTACTGCTCTGCCTTCTTCACCTTCCGCACCATCAGCGTCATCCTGTATACCACCATCCTATGCTGTTTGGCAACACTCTCACCCACTACTACTGTGCAGTCACTGACTTCCTTCAAATTACATCGCCTACATAAGATGTAGTCTACCTGTGTGCTCCTGCCTCCGCTTCTATAGGTCACCCTATGCTCCTGTTTCTTCTTGAAGAAAGTATTTACCACAGCCATTTCCATCCTTTTTGCAAAATCGATCAACTCCTGTCCTTCTGTGTTCCTGTCCTGGATACCAAACCTGCCCATCACTTCCTCGTCCCCTCTGTTTCCTGCACCAACATGTCCATTGAAGTCTGCACCAATGACCACTCTTTCACCTCTGGGGGTATTCTGCATCACTTCATCTAACTCCCTCCAGAATCTCTCCTTCTCTTTTAGCTCACATCCTGTCTGTGGGTTTAAGCACTAACAACATTGAACATCACACATTCAATTTCTAACTTGAGACTCCTCACTCTGTCTGACACCCTTTTCACTTTTGGAACATTCCTGATTAACTCCTCCTTCAAAATGACTCCTACTCCATTTCTCTTCCTATCCACACCATGATAAAACAGCTTCAACCCTGCTCCTAAGCTTTTAGCCTTGCTACCTTTCCACTTGGTCTCCTGAACACACAGTATGTCCACCTTCTTCCTCTGCATCATGTCACCCAGCTCTCTATCTTTTCCTTGCATAGTTCCAACATTCAAAGTCCCTACTCTCAGTCCTAGACTCATGCTTTTCCTCTTTTCTCTCTGCCTACAGACACGCCTCCCGCCTCTCCTTCTTCGACGTCTTCGACCAACAATAGTCCAATTTCCACCAGCATCCTGTTGGCTAACAGCACTGATGGCGGTCGTTGTTAACCCAGTCCTCGATCGATCCGGTATGAGATTTGTGTTTCTGGTTTCTGGTTTGCATTTTGTAGTTTGGCAAAAGTTTTACGCCCGATGCCCTTCCTGTCGCAACCCTCTGCATTTCTTCGGGCTTGGGACCGGCATAAGGGGGAGAGACACTGGTTAGTGCCCCCCACCTCATGGCTGCATTTATATATATATATATATATATATATATATATATATCCTTGTCCAGAGTCTACTGAGATAGGTGCCAGCCTTGCCACGATTATAATAGGATTAAGCAGTTCAGAAAATGAGAGATTAAACAAATAATTGCACTCCAAATCACTGAAAGACTCTGAGGTTTTATTACAGTGATCTCTGACTTTCAGCCAGGATCTCTGGAATAACTATTTATTCATATTAATATAAAATATTTCCTGGATTCATTCATTTACTCATTTTCTGAGCTGCTTAATCCTAATTAGGGTCGTGGGGAGGGCAGCGCCCATCTTAGCCATCTCTGGGCCAGAGCAGAGTACACCCTGGACAGCTCGAGGCCATTGCAAGGCAGAAACACGTTGATGGCTATGCAGTTCCTCTTTACAAAAATCCGCAATGGTTCTTTTAAATGAAGCTCTCAGCGCAGACAGTGAGAGACATGGCCAACCTTTGATAACCCAGTTAGTTCAGTGGGGGTATTTGCTGGATTCTCCAGGAAAAACTTTTCCAGGTCTGTTTTCTTCTTATTATTATTATTATTATTTTCCTTTCGGCTGTTCCCTTCAGGGGTCGCCACAGCGAATCTTCTGCTTCCATTTCACCCTATCCTCTGCGTCTTCTTCTCTTACACCAACTGCCTTCATGTCCCTCTTCACCACATCCATGAGTCGTCGCTTTGGTCTTCCTCTGGGGCTTCTGCCTGGTAGCTCCAGCCTCAGCATCCTACTACCAATATACTCAGTATCCCTCCTCTGTACATGTCCAAACCATTTCAACCTAGCCTCTCTGACTTTGTCTCCAAAACATCTTACATGTGCTGTTGTCCCTCTGATGTGCTTATTCCTGATCCTAGCCATTCTCATTACTCCCAAGGAGAACCTCAACATTTTCATCTCTGCTACCTCCAGCTCTGCCTCCTGTCTTTTCCCCAGGGCCACTGTTTCTAAACCATACAACATCGCTGGCCTTATCACCGTCTTGTACACTTTTCCTTTCATTCTTTCCAATACCGTCCTATCACACATCACACCGAATACTTTTCTCCAACCATTCCAACCTGCCTGCACACGCTTCTTCACCTCTTTTCCACACTCTCCACTGCTCTGGATTGTTGAGCCTAAGTACTTAAAATTGTCCACCTTTCTTATCTCTGCTCCCTGTAACTTCACCGTTCCTCTTGGCTCCTTGTCGTTCACACACATGTATTCTGTCTTACTGAGGCTAACCTCTTTTCCAGGGCATACCTCCACCTGTCTAAATTTTCCTCTACTTGTTCTCTGCTCTCACTACAGATCACAATGTCATCTGCAAACATCATAGTCTACGGGGAATCTTGTCTAACCTCATCTGTCAGCCTGTCAATCACCACAGCAATCAAGGGGCTCAGAGTTGATCCTTCATGCAGTCCTACCTCCACCTTGAACTCTTCTGTCACACCGACAGCACACCTCACCACTGTCTTACATCTCTCATACATGTCCCACAGCACTCTAACATATTTCTCTGCCACTCCAAACTTCCTCATGCAATACCACAGTTCCTCTCTCAGCACCCTGTCATATGCTTTCTCCAGATCCACAAAGGCACAATGCAGCTCCTTCTGACCTTCTCTGTACTTCTCTATTAACATCCTCAAAGTAAACACTGCATCTCTGGTGCTCTTTCTTGGCATGAAACCAAACTGTTGTTCACAAATGCTGACCTCTGCCCTTAGTCTGGCTTCCACTATTCTTCCCCATAACTTCATCGTATTGCTCATCAACTTTATCCCTCTGTAGTTGCCACAACTCTGCACGTCTCCCTTGTTCTTAAAAATGGGCACCAGCACACTTCTCCTCTATTCTTCTGTTATATTCTGTGCCTTATATATCAACTGAAAATTTTACAGAATTCTGATTCAGTTCTATTTCTGGCTCCACCTCATTAACTGATCACTACCTCGTATGTCATCTCATTACTGTTTATTCTCTGAAACTATGATTTATCATCATCATCATCATTTTCTGTACCCGCTTAATCCTAATTTGGGTCGCGGGGAGGCTGGTGCCCATCCCAGCCAACTTCGGGCGAGGGCAGAGTACACCCTGGACAGCTCGCCAGGCCATCGCAGGGTGGAAACACGCTGATGGCTTTGCAGCCTACTCTTGTCGAAAGTCAGCAATGGTTCTTTTACATGCCTCTCACCATAGACAGTGAGAGACATGGCTGGCCTTTGATAACCCAGTTAGCTCCACTGGGGGGGACAGTGACAACCCTGTGGAGAGTGGGACTCGAACCCCCAACCTTTGGATCAGCAATCCAGCGCCCTATACCACTAGACCACCACTGCCCCGCAGTGATTTATTTACATTTTAATAAACAATTACTTGGTGTGGCCTGGTCATATACAGGGCAGGGCTCCAACAGAAAACAACTCTGTTTGTAAGTCTTCTGGATGTCTGTTGTCATGGTGATGAGATGTTGATGGTAAACAGGCCTTGCTGTTTAAGGCATGCTAAAGCGCACACACCCCATAGTGCACCTAAAATGTGACCAAGGTGGGCCAAAAAATGAAGTCATCCAACCAAACGCAATTTGCATTTCACAAATCAACTCTGACATCACCAAGGATTGAGCAGATGATTGGCGACAAAAGAAGTATTTCGTATTCATCTTTTCTCAAGTGGAACAATGATGATGTTAGGCCAATCCACAAATTGGGCATTAATCCTAAAGTCAAAACAATCGAGGGGAAGGAGATGGTGATGGAGGTAAATTTTCGATCGCTGAAATTCAGTGCCGTGACGTCATTGAAGACAGACACAATGTGCATTTGCATTCATGTCCATCGTCATGCCTCTGAGTGCACTTTCTCCTCAGCTGCCAGCCAGCTGCAATCTGTTTTGTAGCCAAAGTTTTGCAGTGCATGCTAGCTGTCATTAGTAGTCATGTTAGCTGTCATTAGTAGTCATGTTAGCTGTGATTAGTAACACGTGATAGTTGTGATATCATGCCATGCTTGCTGCATGCTGTGATGAGACACTTCAGCATGCATTGCTGGACTCATTATTTATGCTGACGGCTGATATCGTCCATGTCAGGGGTCACCAACCTTTTTGAAACTGTGCTACTTCTTGGGTACAAATTAATGCTATTCATCTATGTGAAGATATTGATTTGATTTTTCTTAATGTTTATGGTGTAAATTTTTGTTTGTTTTTTGGGATATTTTAAAAAATATAAAATGCAAATAAGCTGCTCAGAGTAATTCATAGGTAAACAGATAATAGGTGTTGGTTTGATTGATGGTTAATTTCTTTCACAAGTGTTGGTTTCTGTCACAGAAATCAATTCTGTATTCTAGCTGAATTTATTAATAATAAACTTCTGATTTTATTCAGACATGAAAGAAATGTACTTCAAAATGTAAATACAGAATATATAAACTATTTGAAAGGATAGATAATAATTACCACCTCCTAGATGCATACAAGAACAAGTATGATTATCACCTGAAAGTGAACCAATCAAATCATTTTTTTCTATAGTACATTATAGATTAAGTATTAGAGCTTGTGACGTTTTATGTTTGTAAAAGTACATAAACAAACAGTCCCTCCTTAAAGACCTGTTTGTTAAAGTTCAATAAACAAAAATGTAAATCATTTTAATATTGTCTCAAAAGAAAAGGTTCATTTGAAAAAATATTTATTGTTAAATATTTCATTTTACAATCTCAAGGAAAAACCAGAGAAAATTAAAAATCTAAATTAAAGCATTTCTCATCTTAATAAAATAATAAATCATGAGAAGTGAAGATGAAACTCAAATTTTCTGTCGCTTTGAATTACTGTTTGATGATCAGAGCTGTGATTATCACACCTTACACTCGGTGAATATTAACACATTAATAAACATTTTACTGTCAACATTAATTACTCATTTTTCATTTTAAAGCAAGACACAGAAATATTGGCACTTCAGTAGAAATTGGTTCATCAGCTCTGTATAGTTCACACTGATATATCACTCAAGTCTTACATTAATTCCAATATACTGTATGTATAGTTATTATAAAAATAAAGCATTTTTCACTGTAATCATCTTAGCCAACCTGCTGCAAGTTGAGGATCAGATGTGTGATAGCATGTGGCTAGAATTCTATCTAAAATGAAGATGTGTAAACTTTAACATTTTACATCAGTGTGACTATTTATTGGACTTTTATGCTAAAATAAAACTACAAGTTTTAGTTTATAGTTTATTGGTGAATGTAAATAAAGTTTATAAATAAACTCAGGATGCATGTGGATTTGTGCTGCAGGTTCACTTGTGATCAGGAGCCAGATATTCCTTATACATGGAGTACATCACACCTGCAATACAACACACACCTGCATTACAGCCAGCCAATAACATTTCTGCACTGGGACACACCCATCAGACCAGATACACCCACCTTTTTCACTCTGTAAATGTGACTTGAGTACGAAGAGAGTTATCAGTAAATTGATGGCTGAAAAGTTGAGTTTTTGTGTTGATTGCTTTGGGGTAAACATGTGATCCCAGCTTATTTTCCAGAGTTTATTTTGGAAATAAACTGAGGACAGGGGGGGGGGGGGGAGAGAGAGACACTGAAAGAAATGGTTCTCAGCGCTGCTGAGTCTTAAATCAGCACATGGTACAGAACACTGATTCCATCTCACTCCTCTCCCACAGTGTAGAAATTATTGTTACCCACAATCCCCTGTTTTCACTGAACAACCAACAATTTGCGATTGATTCTATGCAGTCTTCATTCTTTTTCCCACCTGTTCTGCAAACTCATTGAGGTGTTTTTCTTGTCTTCACTGTGAGACAATAAACCCTTTAATGAATGTACAACACATATACACAAATAACTGATACATCATTAAACACCCAACAGCAAACACATACACACACACACACACACACACACACACACACACACACACACACACAATATACATATACATATATTTATAGCGAGAGCGAGAGAGCGAGAGAGCTGAACACTGACACACTAATAAACACTGAAAAACACTTATAAACACCGATAAACATTAATAAAGAATATACACAAATAAACCCTAATGAACACGAACAGATCTCATTCAGAAAAATCTGACACAAACTAATCATTTTTACTTTAACTTTCTGAGAGTGTGTGTGTGTGTGTGTGGGGGGGGGGGTGTACGTGCGAGCAATACATCTCGGTTTGTGCGCGCGCGCGCTTTGTGTACGTGCGTGCGTGCGTGCGAGCAAACAGAGTCTGCGCGTGCGTGCGCTTTGTATACGTGTTTACGTAGGTGCGTGCGCGCGCACGTGATACTCACACAGAGAGGAAATAATCTGTGTGTGAATCTGCCGTGTTTATTGGTTTAGTAAAATTTGTTCCTCATCAGAAACTGCAGGAGCCGAAGGGACCCGATTACAAGGTCAAGCTCACAACAAAGTCATTTTTATCAAAATGAGCGCTGACTGAACACCTTTTATTCCTGTGTGTGGTGGATTTAAACATGATTTGATGATCACACGTTGTAAACAGGAGGATGTTATTTTACTGAGTAAAAGTAATGAATTTTAAATATTTTATTCTCACCGAGTGTCATGGCTCCAACCACAAAACCCTGAGCCCTGACCCGCATATGGATCAGATGGACAGACATTTTCGTGTCTCCACGAGACTTCAGCCTGTACAATCCATACGCTACAACTCCAAGGAAACCTGCCATCCCTAAACACACACACACACACACACACACACACACACACACACACACACACAGCAGTATTGTGATAGTATATGAAGCAGTATTCTTTAATTGACTTTTAGTATGAAACAGGAGTATAAAGTTTTATTTCTGCACTAAAACTATGAACATTAACTTTTAGACCTGTAGATTTGATTCACTCTGTCATAATTCCTGGGATATAAAGAAATGACTCGGCTGCATATAAACCACTCAGTAAAGGGTCAGTTAATCTGGGACCTAACATCAAACTCTGAAAAACTGTGGGGAAAAAGACTGATTATGAAAACTATTAAACTAGCGACAGGGTTTTATAATTAAATTGACATAATTTATCAAAACATCTTAACACAATAATGGGGATTTTACACAGGTGTTTTTACAGATGTTTCTGTAAATGAGATGAAATTTCCTTTCGGCTTTTTTCCTTTTTTCAGGGGTCGCCACAGCGAATGATTCGCACGTTTGATTTGGCATAGGTTTTTTACATCGGATGCCCTTCCTGACACAAGTCTTTAGCAAAGGACAGAAACACGCTGACAGCTTTGCAGATAGATACTCTTTACGAAAGTCAGCAATGGTTCTTTTACATGAACCTCTCACCATAGACAGTGAGAGACATGGCCGGTTAGATAACCCAGTTAGTTGCATGGGGGTTCGGGGGGGGGGGGGGGGGGAAGCACACAGTCACAATCCTGTGGAGAGTGGGACTCGACAAATGTTTCTGTAAATATGGTATTAATATTTATTTTCAACAATACAATATTATTTGTCACTTCAGTAGCATGAGTGGTCATTTATTTACCAATTGGGACGAACGGAGACTCTTTTGCCTTCCTCATTAACTTAGAGGATTGATCCTCATCACCAGACCAACTGCTGCTCGAACTCATTCTCCAATTAACTAGGAAGAAAAACAGAACATATTTCTGTTAAACAGAACATAAACAGAACATCCAATTCGTGAAAAACTAACATGGAACATGCATCACTTTCACATCTACTCTAACCAGTACCACAAAGACCTTTAGGCCCGATCACATCTTTATCAGTTTTATTGCTGTTATTATTAGTATTATTAAAACTATATAATAATAATAATAATAATACAGTAATAATAATGATAATAATAATAATAATAATAATAATAATAATCCGTTCATTTTTTCTCACCGCTTAATCCTAATTAGAGTCTAGGGGAGGCATCCCAGCCAACTCCGGCCGAGGGTAGAGTACACCCTGGACAGCTCACCAGGCCATCACATGGCAGAAACAAAAACGCTATGCAGCCTACTGTATTCTTGTGGGAAGTCAGCAATGGTTCTTTTACATGATCCTCACGCCATAGACAGTGAGAGACATGGCTGGCATTTGATAACCCAGTTAGAGCACTGGGAGGGCAGTGATAACCCATTGAGAGTGGCGATTGAACCCCTAATCTTGGGACAGTGATCCAGCACCTTTACCACCAGGCCACCACTGCCCCTATTTTACTATTATTATTATTATTATTATTATTATTATTATTATTATCATTATAGTCTTGAAAAACATAAGGAAAAACGGTATTGTTTACCTTAAATGTGATAAAGAATAAAATGTAAATCCAGAGAGTGCTCCGTGTTATTAATTCGTTATAAGCGGTCCACTACCAAGCATTCAGGTCACAGACTTCACACTTCTGTTCATTCACAACCTTTCTTGTCAGGAAGCGGTGTGAGTGACGTCAAAAAATTGTTCTCACACCGGAAGTAATTTTTCAATTGGTCGATTACAATTCAGAATCGTTTTCGGAGTGTTTTCGGCTTACTCTACGTGGTATCTTCTTCTTCTTCGCTGTGGCGTAGCCTAGGTGATATATACCGGTGTATAAATATCGATTTTAAATTTTAATTATGTACAACATCACGAGGGTTATCCTAACCAATCAGAAAGCTCCGTCTTATCCGGGTATTCCAGCTGCTGCACCCTGCAGACGAGTTTATTCGGAGTCTTGGCGAAATTAAAATAGCGAGAAAACTGTTGAAATTTTCAGTAATAATCTCTGACATTTCTATAAAGAACACATCAACAGTTCAGTACACACCAGCTATATTATTCCTGTTTCTTTTAGTGTTGTGGCAGGAATTGCTGTACACTCACAAGCTAACTACACTGACGTGAAAAGGATTATGGGAGATGTAGTATAGTAATAGTAGGGGCAGTAGCGGTCTAGTGGTACGGTTCGAGTCCCCACAAGGTTGTCACTGTTCCCCCAGTGCAGCAAACTGGGTTATCAAAGGCGGACCATGTCGCTCACTGTCTATGGTGAGAGGCATGTAAAAAAACCATTGCTGACTTTCGTAAAGAGTAGGTTGCAAAGCCATCAGCGTGTTTCTGTCCCCTGCTAAAAGGGCTGTGTCAGGAAGGGCATCCGAGGTAAAAAACCTATGCCAAATCAAACGTGCGAGTCATTCGCTGTGGCGACCCCTGAAAAAAAAGGGAAATCTCTGTAGTATAGTAATGGTAGTAGTGGATGTAGTATAAAACTAGATAAATTAAGGTAGATAATCCGGAACTGTTAACAGACTGCTCATGACTGAGACGACTCAAAAGAATTTACTTCCGGTGCGTACGTCACACTCAGGTTTTCTCCTGCCAACGCAGCAAAGCAAAAAACCAGAGATGTGGAGTTTCGAGGCGATACGACATCTTAACGCTTTAATATAAAGGCACGTAATTAAAGGCGAATTCTGTGTGAATGGACACGAAGCGATAAAGTGGAATCGTTTCTATAAACCCGTTTTTAAATCAACGCGTTTTTACCTCAGAACCAACAGCTCCACCACCACCATCCTCATCCTCAGTCGGGTCTTCATCACTGATCAGGTACGCGCGACTCCACTGTACTGCTCGTCCTCTGTTAATTTGGATTGAATTTAGAGTGGATTGAATCTCAGGGAAGTTTCTACTGGTTCCGATCGGACGGGTTTACTGTGATGGTGAACAGTGAGAGAAGCTCAAAGAGCCGGAAACAAACGCCTGATTAAACATTAATTTTTATATTTGTGTTATTAATTTTATTGGTTACTCTGCGTACTTAAACTGGGTGGGGTTCAGGTTTTAACAGTTAAATTATTTACTCTGATAAAAAATATTTGACATGTTTTATGTTCGTTCTTTCTGCTGCTGAGAATTTAAACAGGATTCATCACTTTTTTCAGGTGGGTTTTTGTTTGTTCTTTTTTTAACCATCTTCTTTTCCTTTCGACTTTTTCCCTTTTTCAGGGGTCGCCACAGCGAATCATTTGATTTGGCATAGGTTGCCTGACATAACCATTTAGCAAGACTCTTTATGAAAGTCAGCAATGGTTCTTTTACATGAGCCTCTCACCATAGACATTGAGAGACATGGCCAGCCTTTGATAACCCAGTTCGCTGCACTTCTTGTTGGGGGGGGACTCCAACCGCACCACTAGGCCACCACTGCCCCTTGTTCTTTTTTTAACCCTATTAACCTTTAATCCACATTCACTGTACACTGCTGGACAGGCACACTTTCACCTTTTCAAAAGATCTTATAATAATTAACAATAAACAATAGTAATTGTATGTTTGTGTTTTCAGATGGCAAGTCCTCGAACTCGACGTGTTCTGAAGGATGTCAGGACCAATGATGGAAATAATGTGTGTATAAATTTACTTTAAATAGTTTCACTTAAAAATAGTGTCATTATGATTGTACAGGTGGAGAAAGAGTATCATGAAATTACAGACTTATGAGATCACTATTATGCCAAAGTTATGGAGAAGTAGCTGAAGCTGCGGCGAGGTTATGTGAGGTTACAGTGAAATTACAGTCCACAGTGTTTTAGGTGAACTCGAATAAGCAGTGGAAGTTGAAGACAGTATCTCCTCACTTCTGCTCTTCCGTTCAGAACTTATGTAGATGACTCTCCAGTGCTGAGAGAGAAGCTGGAGCCTGAGTAAACTATTTGATTTAATCTGTGAGACAAAGCAGAGAACTACAGACCAAAGAGTGGTGACAATGCGCTAACGCAGTCACCATTAAAAACAATAAACAAACAAATAAGCAATAGAAAACACAATGATATTTGTAAGACATCATCTTCCATATTGTGTGTGTGTGTGTGTGTGTGTGTGTGTGCGCTTGTTTCAGTTGTGTTTTGAGTGCGGGGCATTTAACCCTCAGTGGGTCAGTGTGACATATGGAATATGGATTTGTCTGGAATGTTCTGGAAAACACAGAGGACTTGGAGTTCACCTCAGGTCAGTGACTGGAGGGAGACAGAGGGAGAGATAGAGGGAGAAAAAGACAGGTGATTGAAGCCTTTTCCCCTCTGGCTGTGGTTATTGTAGCTTTGTGCGCTCGGTGTCGATGGATAAGTGGAAGGATGTGGAGTTGGAGAAGATGAAGGTTGGAGGAAACGAGAAGTTCCGCCTATTTCTGGAGCTGCAGGACGATTATTGCCCTGAGTGGAGCTTACAGGAAAAATACAACAGCCGCGCTGCAGCACTGTTCAGAGACAAAGTGAGACACACACACACACACACACACACACACACACACACACACCATACAGAGTCACACTAGTCACTCTCTCGTACCAATAAAATGACAATGTGGTGAAAAAATTATC
Source organism: Plotosus lineatus (assembly GCA_024760905.1). Taxonomy (NCBI): domain Eukaryota; kingdom Metazoa; phylum Chordata; class Actinopteri; order Siluriformes; family Plotosidae; genus Plotosus; species Plotosus lineatus. Next base: position 51,639,504 of record CM045738.1, read on the forward strand.
CAGAATGAGCCACAGTAGTGAAAGGATTTCATTTTTTGATAAGGAGCTAAGTTTGAAAATGGCTGTTTAAAACCACTGTTCTGATATAAATTTCAGCATTGAAGTTTCATTTTTTACTAATCCGGCGGCACGTTGGCGCACTGGTCAGCACAGCAAGAAGGTCCTTGGTTTAATTCCCAGCCCCAGGCTTTTCTGTGTGGAGTTTGCATGTTCTCCCTGTGCTTGTGTAGGTTTCTTATGGGTACTTCGGTTTCCTCCCACAGTTTAAAAACATGCACAGTAGTCTAACTGGCTGTTCCAGGATTGCCCTTCTGTGTGTGAGTGTGTGAGTGTGTGTGTGTGTGTGTGTGTGTGTGTGTTGGCCCTGTTAATCTGTTTAGGGTGCAACTCGCCTTCTCCCAGAGTCCGCTAACATGGGCGTCAGCCTCCCCACGACCCGAATTAGCATTAAGCAGCTAGAAAGTGAATGAATGATGAGATTGATACTCACTTATGTTATCATCTTGAAATTTGTTATGGACCACTTATCAGGCATGTGATTTTTCCGGGAATTTGCTTAATTCCGATTTTTTTTTTTCATTGGCCCAGTTTAAAAAAATATATCTATTTTTCCACACTGAATATGTCAAAATAACCCTTTTCACTTTTATTCCTTTCCGAGTTTTGCATAAAATGACCTCTCTTAAAACATTACTGCTGATTGGCTGATGGTTTTCTAATAGCCAATCACTGATGTTGAAACATGTACGTAGACATTCGCGCCACTTCCGATCTGTTCAGCTATTGAAAGCATGTCGGTGATCGAGAGAAAAGATTCTGCTTGAATCAGAGAAATAGACAAAGTCATGAAAAACAAGTTTAGGTGGGAATGGATGGAAAAAGGAACCATAGCATTCAATTGCGAGAATATTTGGTGTTCAAGCGAGGATTCCAGAACCCTAAGGACTTAACCCTTTGCTTGCCGTTCGACCAGAAACTTCCGTGCAAAGAAAAGACCCAGTGAAACAGCCAGTTCCTGTCACCGATCGAGTAGTTAATTTCTTAATTTTGAGGTATGTTTGAGAGTTTTGTTGTCTAGTTTCCAATTATATTTTTCAAATTATTGTGAATGCACACATGTTTTAGGCGTAGGACGTTCATGTGTTTATTCCGTGAACTGAATCAAATGAGCGGACTCTATGGTCACTGAACCATTTTTCTGCTGTTTAGAATAAATAAATTATTGCCGCATTAACTCACCAGTTTTTCATAATTAACTTATGTGAATAGGCATTGTTATTCAGTGTTTCTAAACAGCAGCGGGAGTGTGTGCTCGTGTAATTAGCTCAATAATATTGGAAATGTAAAACTATGAATCTGAGCCTCAACCGAAACGCCTCAGCATTCAGAAAGACAACAGACTTTCTAAGGCAGCCTCCAGAAGGACATTTCGGGCTGCACAAAAGGAAGCAAAAAGTGCCATGCGAAAGCATTAAAGACAAAGAAACATTAATTAAAAAAAACTGATGTCATGTATAGCATGTCAAGTGTATAGTTTGTGTCCAGATTGTGTTTAAAGACAATGACTGTTGATAATACTGTTGTGAAGCACTACATATCTATAAGAGTGACTATTTGATTTGTGACTATGACACTTTGATTAGTGTTGGAATCCCACATGATTAACCCACAAGTTGAGGTATGTATATGGAGATTAGAAATTAAACTTTCTAGAGCTCTTTCAGTGTCATGGAATAGCATTTTCCCCCTTCTGAAATACTTAAAACCTAGGAGCTTTGGGGGGCTTCGCCCTGGACCCGACTGGGGGCCTGCACCCCCCAGACCCCTGGCTGATTTTCAGATATTTTGGTAATGGTCAAATCACATGCTTGACTTATGCTAGGTCAGTGTCTTCAGTGTTTGTAGTTTTTTTTTCATTTTTGTATGTCTATTGTTTTATATATATAAACTGTTAGGGGCATGTATATAAATGTGACTGTGTCAATGATGTACATAATTAGATTCAGAGTGGGCTGTAACTAGTGTCACGTGGTATGACGCCGCTGTAAGGGGGTCTGGAAACTTCGAGATGGACCTGCGCATGTGCCTTGGTGGCGGGTCAGGTTATTCAGAAACTTGGAGAAGGGAACTTTCTGTAATTTTGGGGAGGTTATATTAGGACCTGGTGCTGACTGGCTCCAGCCTCATCCCGTCTCGTGCAGCCTCTTCAAGTCTCTTCGGCGGCGCATCTCATCCAAGACGGATCATGGAAACTTCACCAAAGTTTTGTCGTTCGGGACTACATCGCCAAAGTCCACCGTCCACATTTACCCACAGCAAACACGAGGATTTTAATAATTTGTTTCTGTCTAACGCGGGATTACAAGCCTTTCCCCGCCAGCGCGCACGCCGCTTCTAAATTTACCATGCTGCAGGTGCTTGGTGAAATGCAGCCGTGGGGGAGGGGTACAAGCCTGGATAAATGCAGACGGTTGCGTCAGGAAGGGCATCTGGCATAAAACAAATGCCAAATAAAATATGCGAGTCACAACAGAAAATTTCATACCGGATCGGTCAAGGCCCGGGTTAACAACGACCGCCATCAGTGTTGTTAACCAACAGGGTGCTGGTGGAAATTGGACTACTGTTGGTCGAAGACGTTGAAGAAGGAGAGGTGGGAGGCGTGTCTGTAGGCAGAGAGAGAAGAGGAAAGGCATGAGTCTAGGACTGAAAGTAGGGACTTTGAATGTTGGAACTATGGCAGGAAACGGTAGAGAGCTGGCTGACATGATGGACAAGAAGGACAGATATTGGTAGATTTGAATCCCCCAACCTAAGAGTCAGCGAGCCTGTGCCTTGTACCACCAATGGCCCCCACACATCCATACACACACACACAGTAACACCCCCCACCCATTTGCGGTTCACCGGTCACAGTCCAGCATACTCACGAATTAGTAGCAGCCCTGGAAGTTACTGGCATGTGATAAAAATTTAGTCAATGGCTGAGAGCTTTCGTCTCTCCCTCCTGCTGATTGGTTGCAGATGATGTGTACACCTTTTTTCCTCCTTCACGCATGTAATCAGCATGACTGCTTGAATTACGAAGTAAAATTTTTAGTGTGTTTTTAATGATTTAAGCTCTATGATGCCACTCAAACGCCCTGCATCTTCTATAGCTTTAGGTAAGGAACCTAAGCGCTTGATTTATTCATAAATATTATCACAGTACAAAATTAAAATGTTTTTGCAGCCGTGACGAGGGGGCACAAGCCAGTGTTTGTCCTCACGCCGGTCCCAAACCCGGATAAATGCAGAGGGTTGCGACAGGAAGGGCATCTGGCGTAATACTTGTGCCAGAATTACGTATGCGAATCCTCAAAACGAATTTCATGCCAGATCGGTCGAGGCTCGGGTTAACAACGACCGCCATCAGTGCTATTAACCAACAGGGTGTTGGTGGAAACTGGAGTATTGTTGGTTGAAGAAGGAGCGGTGGAAGGCGTGTCCGTAGGCAGAGAGAGAAAGGGCATGAGTCTAGGACTAAGAGTAGGGACTTTGAATGTTGGAACTATGACAGGAAAAGCTAGAAAGCTGGCCGACATGATGAAGAAGAGGAAGGTGGACACACTGTGTCCAGGAGACAAGGTGGAAAAGGAGCAAGGCTAGAAGCTTAGAATCAAGGTTTAAGCTGTTTTATAATGGTGTGGATGGGAAGAGAAATGGAGTACGAGTAATCTTGAAGGAGGAGTTGGTCAGGAATGTTCTAGAAGTGAAAAGAGTGTTGGACAGAGTGATGAGTCTCAAGTTAGAAATTGAAGGTGTGAGGTTCAGTGTTGTTAGTGCTTATGCCCCACAGGCGAGATGTGAGCTTGAAGAGAAGGAGAAATTCTGGACTGAGTTAGATGAAGTGAGGCAGAGTACCCCCAGAGGTGAAACAGTGGTCATTGGGGCAGACTTCAATGGACATGTTGGTGCAGGAAACAGAGCGGACGAGGAAGTGATTGGCAGGTTTGGCATCCAGGACAGGAACGCAGAAGGACAGATGTTGGTAGATTTTGCAAAAAGGATGGGAATGGCTGTGGTAAATACTTTCTTCCAGAAGAGACAGGAGCATAGGGTGACTTATAAAAGCGGAGGTAGGAGCACACAGGTGGACTACATTTTTGTGTAGGCGATGGAATTTGAAGGAAGTCAGTGACTGCAAAGTAGGGTGGGTTAGGGTGTTTCCAAACAGCATAGGATGGTGGTGTGCAGGATGACGCTGATGGTGAGGAAGTTGAAGAAGGCAAAGGCAGAACAGAAGACAAAGTGGTGGAAGCTGAAAAAGGAAGTGTCGTGTTGTCTTCAAGGAGGAGTTGAAACAGGCTTTGGGTGGTCAGGAAGTGCTTCCAGATGACTGGACAACTACAGCTAATGTGATCAGGGAGACAGGTAGGAGAATACTTGGTGTGTCATCTGGAAGGACAGTAGATAAGGAGACTTGGTGGTGGAATGAGGAAGTGCAGGAGTGTGTACAAAGGAAGAGGATAGCTAAGAAGAAATGGGACATAGAGAGGACTGAAGAGAGTAAACCAGAGTACAGGGAGACACAGCGTAAGGCGAAGGTAGCGGTGTCAAAGGCCAAACAGAGGGCATATGATGACTTGTATGCTCGGTTGGAAATTAAAGAGGGAGAAAATGATTTATACAGGTTGGCACAGCAGAGAAATAGAGATGGGAAGGACGTGCAGCAAGTTAGAGTGATTAAGGACAGAGAGAGAGATGTATTGACTTATGACCGAAGTGTGCTGGGAAGATGGAAAGAGTGCTTTGAAGAGCTGATTAATGAGGAAAATGAGAGAGAAAAAGAGAGTAGAAGAGGTGACTGTTGAGGGCCAGGAAGTAGCAAAGATTGGTAGGGTGAAGTGAGGAGGGCATTGAAGAGGATGAAGAATGGAAAGGCAGTTGATCCTGATGACATACCGGTGGAGGTATGGAAGTGTCTAGGAGAGGTAGCAGTAGATTTCCTGACAAGAACATTCAACAAGGTCCGAGAGAGTGAGCAGATGCCAGCGGAATGGAGGTGGTGTGATGGTACCCATTTTTAAGAACAAGGGAGACATGCAGAGTTGTTGCAACTACAGAGGGATAGAGTTGATGAGCCATATGATGAAGTTATGGGAAAGAATAGTGGAAGCTAGACTAAGGGCAGAGGTCAGCATTTGTGAACAACAGTTTGGTTTCATGCCAAGAAAGAGCACCACAGATGCAGTGTTTGCCTTGAGGGTGTTAATAGAGAAGTACAGAGAAGGTCAGAGGGAGCTGCCGAAAGCATATGACAAGGTGCTGAAAGAGAAACTGTGGTATTGCATGAGGAAGTCTGGAGTGGCAGAGAAGTATGTTATAGTGGTGCAGGACATGTATGAGACATGCAAGACAGTGGTGAGGTGTGCTGTCGATGTGACAGAATAGTTCAAGGTGGAGATGGGACTGCATCAAGGGTCAGCTCTGAGCCCCTTCTTGTTTGCTATTGTGATGGGCAGGCTGACAGACGAGATTAGACAAGATTCCCCATGGACTATGATGTTTGACCTTGTGATTTGCAGTGAGAGCAGAGAACAAGTGCTGGAAAATCGACAGAGGTGGAGGTATGCCCTGGAAAGGAGGGGAATGAAGGTTAGCCTCAGTAAGACAGAATATATGTGTATGAATGACAAGGACCCAACAGGAATGGTGAGGTTGCAGGGAGCAGAGATAAGGAAAGTGGAGGATTTTAAGTACTTTGGCTCAACAATCCAGAGCAATGGAGAGTGTGGAAAAGAGGTGAATAAGTGTGTTCAGGCTGGTTGGAATGGTTGGAGAACAGTATCCGATGTGATGTGTGATAGGAAGGTGTCGGCAAGAATGAAAGGAAAAGTGTACAAGATGGTGTTGCGGTGAGGCCAACGATGTTGTATGGTTTAGAAACAGTGGCCCTGGGGAAAGGACAGGGGGCAGAGCTGGAGGTAGCAGAGATGAAAATGTTGAGGTTCTCCATGGGAGTAATGAGGATGGATAGGATCAGGAATGAGGACATCAGAGGGACAGCACATGTAAGACATTTTGGAGACAAAGCCAGAGAGGCTAGATTGAGATGGTTTGGACATGTACAGAGGAGGGATAGTGAGTATATTGGTAGTAGGAATATAGTTGGAACTACCCGGCAGAAAGTCAAAGAGACAATTCATGGACGTAGTGAAGGAGAACATGAAGGCAGTTGGTGTAAGAGAAGATGCAGAGGATAGGGTTGAGATGGAGGCAGATGATTCACCCTGCCGACCCCTGAAGGGAACAGCCGAACGGAAAAGAAGAAGAAGAGCAGGTGCTTGGTGACTATGGGACCCTTTGTTTAATTTGTATTTTGTTTAGCTCTAAGATGTGTTATTTTTCCTTGTTTTGTTTATATTATTAAATTGTATATAGTTTATGTCATAGTCTGTCGTGCTTTGCTGGTTTCACGGGGTAATTTACTTCTCAATTCTGTACATTACAAAATTTGGGGCTCGTCCCATAGAATCCATTAGGCATACGTAACAAAATAGAGACCGGACATGAGTGAATAGGCACCCAAAATTTCGGAATAATATCTGCCAGTGAGAGAAGAGGTTTGTGTCTTGCTGCTTGGTCGCAATGGCCAAGCTGATGAAGATGGCTTGTAATGGTTTGGATCTTTTTGCGATGTCTGTGGCCTTGGAATGGGGAGTTTTCTCCACTGCTCTCTTCACGGAGTTCAAGGTGTCCTTCTAATGGTCCAGGTTGACCTGCTCATGGATTTGTGGTGATCTTACCTTCACTATTGAATTTGTTACTGCTGACAGGAATATTCAAATTTAGGCAATTTGTTACTGGCTGATGCTGCCCTGTGATTGACCCACAGTTACAATCTGAAAATCTCATTCTTCTTCTTCTTCTTCTTTTCCTTTCGGCTTTTCCCTTCAGGGGTCGCCACAGCGAATCATCTGCCTCCATCTCACCCTATCCTTTGCATCTTCTTCTTTTACACCAACGACCTTCATGTCCTCCTTCACCACATCCATGAATCGTCTTCCTCTAGGCCTTTTGCCTGGTAGTTCCAGCCTCAGCATCTTATTACCAATATACTCACTATCCCTCCTCTGTACATGTCCAAACCATCTCAATCTAGCCTCTCTGACTTTGTCTCCAAAACGTCTTACATGTGCTGTCCCTCTGATGTGCTCATTCCTGATCCTATCCATCCTCGTTACTTCCAAAGAGAACCTCAACATTTTCATCTCTGCTACCTCCAACTCTGCCTCCTGTCTTTTCCCCAGGGCCACTGTTTCTAACCCATACAACATCGTTGGCCTCAACACCGTCTTGTACACTTTTCCTTTCATTCTTGCCGATACCCTCCTATCACACATCACACCGGACACTTTTCTCCAACCATTCCAACCTGCCTGCACACGCTTCTTGACCTCTTTTCCACACTCTCCATTGCTCTGGATTGTTGAGCCAAAGTACTTAAAATCCTCCACCTTCCTTATCTCTGCTCCCTGTAATCTCACCGTTCCTCTTTGGTCCTTGTCATTCATGCACATGTATTCTGTCTTACTGAGGCTAATCTTCATTCCCCTCCTTTCCAGGGCATATGTCCACCTCTCTAGATTTTCCTGCACTTGTTCTCTGCTCTCACTACAGATCACAATGTCATCTGCAAACATCATAGTCCATGGGGAATCTTGTCTAACCTCGTCTGTCAGCCTGTCCATCACCATAGCAAACAAGAAGGGGCTGAGAGCTGACCCTTGATGCAGTCCCACCTCCACCTT
>CM045738.1:51652296-51657296 GCA_024760905.1 Plotosus lineatus
CCCCGTTTCTTCTCCACACTCGCACCGGAAATCACACACGCGGGTGTGTGTGTGTGTGTGGGGGGGGGGGGGGGGGGGGGGGGGGTGCACGCGTATTGACCATGTTTTCTTAGCAGAGTTATAATCTTAAAAATATTTATAGAAGGTTAAAAGCCTGAGTCAAGAAATAAAGCATAAAACAACAGTAACTCTGTCCTTTACACGAAAAGCATCAGGGTGGATTCAGCTCTATAATGGGCAATGGGAGGTAGGTGCGTCATTCCTCCTAGGCAATGATGTCCAAGATGGCGTCCCTGTCCAAGATGGCGTCAGGTGGACCTGTTCAAGACGGCGCTTGAGTGAAGGCGACGTGAACGACAGCTCAGTTGTTAGCCAATGGGAGGCCAGCGGGGTGCGATGTTTGAACGTTATTGATGGGAGAATAGCTCGTGCATTGTTTGAATGTTTGAATGGCGCGTTTTAATGTTTGAGTGGTGCGTTTGAATTTTTCAGATGGCACTTTCGTAACATGAACTTGTTTCGTATCCTGAGACAAAAATTTTAGGAAAATGCTTTTCGTAACCTGAATTTTCTTGTTTGGTGAGACTTTCGTAAGGTGAGGTACAACTGTATATTATATTGCAAATACATATATGTTTACAAATAATTATATTTCAATTAGTCTATGCTAGATGATACGTTGACCAACTGTAGGTAGCAAACAGGCTTCACCCTGGACCCCTCCCCCAGGACAACCCCCTCCCTCCCCCCCAGTTCTGCTGAAAGTATATTTTGCTGTTGCCATGTATGGTTAATGTATATAGATGTCAATGAGTACAAGTGTTAAGTTTTAATGAGTATACAGTCAGGTGGAAAAATTAGGATGCACCATTAAATGTTCAACTCTTTATTAAGAAATGTTCATATAAGAAGGTCCAATCTTGTGTTTCTTCATTTCTGGAAAAGAAAGTAATTTAATTTATTTTAATAAACATTATAAATTAACATTTTTACTCATCATACAAAAGATATGAACAATAATGTGTATTTTAATGAAGGAAAAAATTAGGACACCCACATATTTTCTATATTCTATAAATTGCCACATAGTTTGCCCTGGGACAAACAAAGCAACCATTCTGCCTCAGCTTCAAGTTACCTTCTAATGCTGGCACCAGGGCCTTGTACCCCATGATATGACAAATGCTACTATTCTAAAACTCTAAGAACAAAAGTAATAAAGGAGACTGCAATGTCGCTTCAGCGTGTGGCTGGAAAAGCAAACACCTTCTCTTACTAAAGAGGCTCCATGTGTTGGCCAAGAGAGTACTTTCAGAGAGTCAGTGCAGTTTCCACTCAAAATTTGACCATAGACATGATATTCTCACTCTGCCAACCGCAGTAAGAATGTCATGGACCGCAGAAAACTCCGGTCATTTCTTTTGAGGACATCATAAAGTGTGTGACACGGTCACTCATTCAGGATTGTACAGATTTTTGGATCCCACAGGTGACGATGAGATGCAAGCAAGTGCAGTATGGCAGCAATTTCTGAGAGTTTCAGCATAAGAAGTGGAGGGAAGCAGGCCTGTGTCTTGGCCCTAATTCTGTTTCTGTTCAAATGGTCATGATTCAAAGCAATGATAAAGCCAAGCAAGCCACCGTATTAGGCCTGCTGTTTGCTTATGATGCAGAACTTGTGACTCACAGCTACCAAAAACTGCAAGAAATGATTCACAAGTTAAACTCTACTTGTAAGACCTTCTCTGCAGTGATTAATGTAAAGAAAACAGTTGTTGCGATACAGAATGTCCTAAACCCAAGTAGTGTATTAAATCTGGATGGAAAGCTTTTGGAATTTTAGTTCACAAGTTTTACTCTCTAGGTTCAATCCAACATTCTCGCTCAGCCTTGACGATGAGATTAGCTGTCTGCTTGGGGAAATAATAACTACTTTTGGGAAGTTATCAAAACATGCCTGTAAGAAAAAAAATACCTGACCACCAAAACCAAGCTGCGCATGGACTTGACGAGGACTCTGTACAGAGGTAATAATTGGAGACTAAACTCCTTCCACTTCCCGTGAAAACTCCTTGGCATCAAATGGAACAATAGTGTTTCAAACTCACTAGTGCTGGAGATGGCTGGAACAGCCAGCCTGATCATTCTTTTGCATGAAACGTGCCACAAGCAGCTAGGTAATGTTTGCAGGATGGACAACACTCACATACCAAACCAGCTGCTCTTCAGTGAGCTGGCCAGAGCACCACGGTGCAAGGACACTATTATGTAGCTCAACATCAACCTGTCTTCGCTGGTGCAGCCTGCACTCAAGTGAAGTGGATAGTTTCCACGTGTTCTACTGTCAAGAAGCAAGAAGAACAATCATCCACAACTGGGAGGAGACACATCAACGAAGGAAGCGAATCCTTCAGCTCCTCCAGCTCCTGGCCCTAATACTTCCCCCGCCGCTACTCAGGCACTCTGTCAGTTAAATCTCAGCAGAACCAACCAATAGCAAAAGTGCCAGTTAATCTCAGTATCGAGTAAAAATTTGTATTACCCACACTGCTAAAACCATCGATCTTGAAGTTAAGAGCCATCAGTCAGTCAGTCAGTGTAGGTCATAAGTATACATGTCGATGAGTACATGGGTTAGTGAATTCTAATAAGTGTGAGGGTTAAGGCATGAGCATCATCATCATCTTCCACTGCTTAATTAAGGGTCTGGCGATTATGTCTGTCGGCTGTTTTGGGAATGCCTCGGTATCCCCCTGGAAGAGCTGGAGGAAGAGGCTGGGGAGAGGGATGTCTGGACCTCATTGCTTTGGCTGCTGCCCCCGTGACTAGACCTCAGATTGGTTTTAAGTGTTCAAGTATAGGTGTATGGTTAATGGCTCTGACAAGGCTGCCTTCCCTGACCCTAACTTATAGTCTTCTAATGCTCCGCAATTGGGAGTCTCTTGACCTACTGCTGTACAGTGTGGTTCTGTAGCTGCACTGCAGAGGACAGGAACGCCTGCAGCGTGTGGAGAGGACGGCAAAACACGTGATCTGAATGACACCACACACCACTTCTCCAGTGACATTTTGTACTGGCAGACATCAGCAGAAAGCCAGTATAATTATCTGAGACTCTTCACACCATGGATATCCCCTTTTCTCTGCTCTCTCTCTCTCTGGAAGAAGATATTGAGGTTTTGCAGTCACGTGACCCCAATACCTTCATGCGCCATCTTGGACGGCAAGCGTGATCCAGAACACACACACGACTCACTAAGCATGGCTTCAACAACCAATAATGACAGCGAAAGCAAAATATGCGAGTGTCGAAGGCAAAAGCAATGACACTATAATATTGTCAGACGTCAATCATCTGACAGGTAACCAGAGGGCGAGGTATCTGAGTAAAATAAAGCAGCTGGGGATTGTCGATCCATATCTAATTCCGCAGTCAGTGTTTAGGAATGTGTTAGAATGCGACCATTCTTCCCTTCCTGCTTTTGCTTACTTATATATTTGTACATATCTTGTCCGCGGCCCAGCTCCATTAACTGGCAAAGAGTTAAAAGCTTACAAATCAATGGAAGCTTACAAGTATTTTGTTGGCGGATTTGTAAGCTGTATGCAACAATGGGAGCCAGGAACCAGGAAGAGATACTACCACCTCATAACGGCTAAGGTGCGTGTTCTATCCCCAAATAGAGCTACACAAACAAGTGGTTATGCAATAATACATTACAATTATCAGTGCTTATAATGGTTGTATAAATTCATATATTTTATTTATATACAGTGTAAGCCTAATAATGTACCAGGTGACCCAAAAAATGGGAACTTTTTAACAATACTATAAAACCAAGAGTGATGGAAGAAACCTTAAACAGGAAGACCAAAGAGACGATTCATGGATGTTGTGAAGGAGAACATGAAGGTTGTTGGTGTAAGAGAAAAAGATGTAAAGGGTAGGATAAGATGGAGGCAGATGATTCGCTGTGGTGACCCCTGAAGGGAAAAGCTGAAAGGAAAAGAAGAAGAAGAAGAATGTGTTGCTGCATATTCTTCTATATTCTGTAGGATTCCAGTCTTTCCTATTTACCGCTGCGATCCACGTAGCTTTTCTCTCCGGGTCAGATGGAAAACGATAAAATGACAGTGCAGGCTTACTCTTCTGTCTATTTGCACAGTCCACAACGCAACACGATCTCACCATACTCACTGGTTATTTTCTATCACTCCGGGGAAGTTAGTAACCGGCAAACCACATCCAGCTGGGTAATGTTGAACCACTATTACTTATTTTAAAATGTTTAGCAATGTTGAATGAGCGAGCGCTGTCCGGATCATGCCGTCCAATATGGCAGATAAACATAAGTCACGTGACCCTGTGACATCACATGCAAAACCTCAATAGGACACTCGGAGCAAAACCAAACAGGCTCAAGAACAGCTTTTACCCACAAACTCTTATGGAGTATGTTTTAATGAGTATGTGTTTGAGTATAGGTGTCGCTCACTGTCTGTGGTGAGAGGTTTATGTAAAAGAACCATTGTTGACTTTAAAGAGGAGCTGAAAAGCCGTTAGTGTGTTTCTGCCCTGCGATGGCCCGGCGAGCTGTCCAAGGTGTACTGTACTTTCACCCAAGGTTGGCCAAGATGGGTGTCAGCCTCCATCGGACCCGAATTAGGATTAAGCTGTTCAGAATATGAATGAGTACAAGTGTTAATTATTATAGATGTTAATGAGTATAGCTCTCAATAAGTTTTAGTCGTGTTAATGAGTAATTATAAATTATTATGAAAGTGTTGATTTATGACTCTGAATGATGTTTTATTTTTTATTGTACTAATTTAGTTATGTTTTCGATTGGACAGTGGCGGAGGCGGGGCTCAGGAGACCCGTTATGTGGGATTTGGGAACACGCCAAATCCACCGAAAAAAGATGAGGACTTCATCAATAACGCCATGTCCTCCATTTACTCAGTACTAACTTACACACAGCACTGAACTCACTTGTTCC
>CM045738.1:51659796-51784796 GCA_024760905.1 Plotosus lineatus
GTACTAGAGAGGAGGATCCGACCGATAGTCGAACCTCGGATTCAGGAGGAACAATGTGGTTTTCGTCCTGGCCACAGCACTCTTGACCAACTCTATACGCTCCACAGGATTCTGGAGGGGAGCATGGGAGTTTGCCCAATCTGTCCACATGTGCTTTGTGGATTTGGAGAAGGCTTTCGACCATGTCCCTCGAAAGATCTTGTGGGGCGTGCTCCGAGAATACGGCGTTCCGGATCCGTTGCTACGAGCTATTCGGTCGCTGTATCACCGGAGCCAGAGTTTGGTCCGTATTGGTAACAGCAGGTCGGATTCGTTTCCAGGAGGAGTTGGAGTCCGCCAAGGCTGTCCTTTGTCACCGATTCTGTTCATAATTTTTATGGACAGAATTTCTAGGCGCAGTCGAGGCGATGAGGGGTTCTGGTTTGGTGGCCATCGGATATCGTCTCTGCTTTTTGCGGCTGATGTTGTCCTTTTGGCTTCATCAAGTCGGGCCCTCCAGCTCTCATCGGAGCGATTCGCAGCTGAGTGCGAAGCAGCCGGGATGAAGATCAGTACCTCCAAATCCGAGGCCATGGTTCTCAGTCGGACAATGGTGGAATGCACCCTCCGGGTCGGGAATGAGGTCCTGCCCCAAGTGGAGGAGTTTAAGTATCTTGGGGTCTTGTTTACGAGTGAGGGAAGGATGGAGCGAGAGATCGACAGACGGATCGCTGCAGCCTCTGCTGTTAAGCGGTGCCTGTACCGGTCCGTCGTGGTGAAAAAGGAGCTGAGCCGCAAGGCGAAGCTCTCAATTTACCAGTCGATCTACGTTCCAACCCTCACCTATGGTCACGAGCTTTGGGTAATGACCGAAAGAACAAGATCACGGATACAAGCGGCTGAAATGAGCTTCCTTCGCCGGGTGGCGGGTTCTCCCTTAGAGATAGGGTGAGAAGCTCCGCCATCCGGGAGAGCTCGGAGTAGATCCGCTGCTCCTCCGCATTGAGAGGGGCCAGTTGAGGTGGCTCGGGCATCTGGTCAGAATGCCCCCCGGACGCCTCCCTGGTGTGGTGTTTCGGGCATGTCCAACCGGGAAGAGACCCTGGGGTCGACCTAGAACACGCTGGAGGGACTATGTCTCTCGGCTTGTCTGGGACCGCCTCGGTGTCCCCCCGGGAGAGTTGGAGGAAGTGGCTCGGGAGAGGGACGTCTGGACCTCTTTGCTAAGGTTGCTGCCCCCCGCGACCCGACCCTGGACTAAGCGGAAGATGATGATGATGATTATGATGACGTTATGAAAAACTTTTACTTAAGCACACTATGTAATCTGCAAATGTAAATACTGTACCGATACTCTGTAAATGTACACCATAAGGTCGGGAACCTATGGCTCGCGACCCAGATGTGGCTGTTTTGATGACTGCATCTTGCTCTCAGATAAATCAGGTGGCCTTTCTTAACAGAATAATGAATACACAATGTCATTTAAATGAAAATACAAAAAAGTCATCAAGTCACACAAAAACAGATGAATAAATCTCTCTCATTTAAATCTATACATCTATTTTCAATTCCACATCACTGTGTCACGCAGCGAAGAGCCAATCCGTTCTGTACTCCAGTGTGTGGGTGGGTCCGATACCTTCAAACTCTCATTTTATTGGATTATAACAACAGCCACAGACTGTGCGTGTTTTTGAGTAAAGAGATAAATTTCCTTCGTTTTGATCAGCTTATTTCCATGAAGCCAAGAACAGCTGGCAAGCAAACACAAATTAACAGACATGGAAAAACTTCAACCCGCAGACCAGCTGATTGCCAAAACTACGGACGCGCTTCCTGTCACATTAACACTGCAGCGTGCGAGTCCAATAAAATTACAGTTTCAAGGTATCGGACCCGCCCGCACACAGAAAGGATTGGCTCTCCGCTTCGCGCCACAGTGACGTAGCATTGAAAGTAGATGAATAGATTTGCTCTGAGCTCTGAGCAGTTAGAAAGTGAAGCTGCATCATCTCCTGCTTGGCCTTTTAAGATGCTGGTGCTGCCGGCCAAAAAACTGCCGTATGCAACACTCGCACTGCACTGCCATGAATCATGCTTCACGAGTTTTGCGGTCGTAAAGTCGATCAGATGTAACTCGCATAGGTCATAAGTCGACGACTGTGTGTGTGTGTGTGTGTGTGTGTGTGTGTGTGTGTGTGTGTGTGTATATATATCTTTTCCTTTCGGCTGTTCCCTTCAGGGGTTGCCACAGCGACTCATCTGCCTCCATCTCACCCTATCTTCTGCATCTTCTTCTCTTACACCAGCTGCCTTCATGTCCTCCTTCACCACGTCCATGAATTGTCTCTTTGGTCTTCCTCTAGGCCTTCTGCCTGATAGTTCCAACCTCAGCATCCTACTACCAATATACTCACTGTCCTTCCTCTGTACATGTCCAAACCATCTCAATCTAGCCTCTCTGACTTTGTCTCCAAAACGTCTTACATCTGCTATCCCTCTAATGTGCTCGTTCCTGATCCTATCCATCCTCGTTACTCTCAAAGAGAACCTCAACATTTTCATCTCTGCTACCTCCAGCTCTGCCTCCTGTCTTTTCCTCAGGGCCACTGTTTCTAAGCCATCCAACATCGCTGGCCTCATCACCGTCTTGTACACTTTTCCTTTCATTCTTGCCGATACCTTCCTATCACACATCACACCGGACACTTTTCTCCAACCATTCCAACCTGCCTGCACACGCTTCTTGACCTCTTTTCCACACTCTCCATTGCTCTGCATTGTTGAGCCAAAGTACTTAAAATCCTCCACCTTCCTTATCTCTGCTCCCTGTAACCTCACTGTTCCTCCTGGGTCCTTGTCATTCATACACATGTATTCTGTCTTACTGAGGCTAACCTTAATTCCCCTCCATTGCAGGGCATACCTCCACCCCTCTAGACTTTCCTGCACTTGTTCGCTGCTCTCACTGGAGATCACAATGTCATCTGCAAACATCATAGTCCATGGGGACTCTTGTCTGAACTCGTCTGTCAGCCTGTCCATCACCATAGCAAACAAGAAGGGGCTCAGAGTTGACCCTTGATGTAGTCCTACCTCCACCTTGAACTCTTCTGTCACACCGACAGCACATCTCTCATACATGTCTTGCACCACTCTAACATACTTCTCTGCCACTCCAGACTTCCTCATGCAATACCACAGTTTCTCTTTCAGCACCTTGTCATATGCTTTCGGCAGCTCCCTCTGACCTTCTCTGTACTTCTCTATTAACACCCTCAAGGCAAACACTGCA
The DNA here is from genome assembly GCA_024760905.1 of Plotosus lineatus. Taxonomy (NCBI): domain Eukaryota; kingdom Metazoa; phylum Chordata; class Actinopteri; order Siluriformes; family Plotosidae; genus Plotosus; species Plotosus lineatus. Next base: position 51,663,074 of record CM045738.1, read on the forward strand.
TCTGTGGTGCTCTTTCTTGGCACGAAACCAAACTGTTATTCACAAATGCTGACCTCTGCCGTTCGTCTAGTTTCCACTATTCTTTCCCATAACTTCATCGTATGGCTCATCAACTCGATCCCTCTGTAGTTGCCACATCTCCCTTGTTCTTAAAAATGGGCACCATCACACTTCCATACCGCCACCGGTATGTCTTCAGGACCAACTTCCTTTCCATTCTTCATCCTCTTCAATGCCCTCCTCACTTCACCCTTACTAATCCTTGCTACTTCCTGATCCTCAACAGTCACTTCCTCTACTCTTTTTTTCTCTCTCTCATTTTCCTCATTCATCAGTTCTTCAAAGTACTCTTTTCATCTTCCCAGCACAATTCTGTCATCAGTCAATACATTTCCCTCTCTGTCCTTTATCACTAACTTGTTGCACGTCCTTCCCATCTCTTTTTCTATGCTGTGCCAACCTGTATAAATCATTTTCTCCCTCTTTACTTTCCAAACGAGCATGCAAGTCATCATATGCCCTCTGTTTGGCCTTTGACACTGCTACCTTCGCCTTACACTGTGTCTCCCTGCACTCTTGTTTACTCTCTTCATTCCTCTCTATGGCCCACTTCTTGGCTAACCTCTTCCTTTGTTCACAATCCTGCACTTCCTCATTCCACCACCAAGTCTCCTTATCTACTTTCCTTCCAGATGACACACCAAGTATTCTCCTACCTGTCTCCCTGATCACATGAGCTGTAGTTTTCCAGTCATCTGGAAGCACTTTCTGACCACCCAAAACCTGTTTCAACTCCTTGAAGACAACACGACACACTTCCTTTTTCAGCTTCCACCACTTTGTCTTCTGCTCTGCCTTTGCCTTCTTCACCTTCCTCACCATCAGCGTCATCCTGCACACCACCATCTTATGCTTTTTGGCAACACTCTCACCCTCTATTACTTTGCAGTCACTGACTTCCTTCAAATTCCATCGCCTACACAAAATGTAGTCCACCTGTGTGCTCCTACCTTCACTTTTATAAGTCACCCTATTCTCCTGTCTCTTCTGGAAGAAAGTATTTACCACAGCCATTCCCATCCTTTTTGCAAAATCTATCAACATCTGTCCTTCTGCGTTCCTTTCCTGGATACCAAACCTGCCAATCACTTCCTCGTCTCCTCTGTTTCCTGCACCAACATGTCCATTGAAGTCTGCCCCAATGACCACTGTTTCAACTCTGGGGGTACTCTGCCTCACTTCATCTAACTCAGTCCAGAATTTCTCCTTCCCTTCTAGCTCACATCTCGCCTGTGGGGCATAAGCACTAACAACACTACCTCACACCTTCAGTTTCTAACTTGAGACTCATCACTCTGTCCAACACTCTTTTCACTTCTAGAACATTCTTGACCAACTCCTCCTTCAAGATTACTCGTACTCCATTTCTCTTCCCATCCACACCATTATAAAACAGCTTAAACCTTGCTTCTCAGCTTCTAGCCTTGCTCCTTTTCCACCTTGTCTCCTGGACACACAGTCTGTCCACCTTCCTCCTCTTCATCATGTCGGCCAGCTTTCTAGCTTTTCCTGTCATAGTTCCAACATTCAAAGTCCCTACTCTTAGTCCTAGACTCATGCCCTTTCTCTCTCTGCCTACGGACACGCCTTCCACCGCTCCTTCTTCAACCAACAATACTCCAGTTTCCACCAACACCCTGTTGGTTAATAGCACTGATGGCAGTCGTTGTTAACCCGGCCTCGACCGATCTGGTATGAAATTCGTTTTTAGGATTCGCATACGTAATTCTGGCACAAGTATTACGCCGGATGCCCTTCCTGTCGCAACCCTCTGCATTTATCCGGGTTTGGGACCGGCGTGAGGACAAACACTGGCTTGTGCCCCCTCGTCACGACTGCAAAAACATTTTAATTTTGTACTGTGATAATATTTATGAATAAATCAAGCGCTTAGGTTCCTTACCTAAAGCTATAGAAGATGCAGGGCGTTTGAGTGGCATCATAGCGCTTAAATCATTAAAAACACACAAAAAAATTTACTTCGTAATTCAAGCAGTCATGCTGATTACATGCATGAAGGAGGAAAAAAGGTGTACACATCATCTGCAACCAATCAGCAGGAGGGAGAGACTAAAGCTCTCAGCCATTGACTAAATTTTTATCACGTGCCAGTAACTTCCAGGGCTGCTACTAATTCGTGAGTATGCTGGGCCGTGACCGGTGAACCGCAAATGGGTGGGTGGGGGGGTGTTACGGTGTGTGTGTGTGTGTGTATGGATGTGTGGGGGCCATTGGTGGTACAGGGCACAGGCTCGCTGACTCTTAGGTTGGGGGTTCAGTTCCCACTCTCCGCAGGGTTGCCACTGTTTACCCCCCCCCCCCCCCCAATGCAGCTAAATGGGTTATCAAAGGCCAGCCGTGTCTTTCACTATCGATGGTGTGAGGCATGTAAAAGAACCATTGCTGACTTTCGACAAGAGTAGGCTGCAAAGCCGTCAGCGTGTTTCTAATCGGGAGTCTGAGTCCCCTGAGGCAGTTCATTCACAGTAACGTTCTGGTAACTCCTGCAGAGGCACTGGAACCCAGTCATATTGGCTCTTGCCATTCTATTGGATCCTTCCGGTGGTACTGAGAGGGGGGACTTGCAGCTTGGGTGACAGCCTGTCCTCCATTACTCCCTATCCCGGGAGTATCACCAGCCGGGATACCAGCCAGAGCACAGCCATAGTCCTTCGAGACTGACGGAGGTCTACCTATATATGTATGTGTGTGTGTGTATATATATGTGTGTGTGTGTGTGTGTGTGTGTGTGTGTATATATATATAAATGTATATAAACAAACAAACAAACAAACAACTCTTTATTGTCAAAGTACATTACATACATTGAAATTTGCTTTGTGCGCTAGGCACCTGTCGCCACTGTGCAGCGCCAGTTATTGCGTTGTTCTATCCTTTTGATGCTGAGCGCCAAGCAGGAAGCAACAACTGCCAAATTTTAACGTCTTATGGTATGACGCGGCCGGATTCGAACTCCGACCTACCGGAGGATAAAGCGGACGCTCTACCAACTGAGCTAATTATAACTGAGCTGTATATATATATACACACACACACACAAATATTATGTGTATGTGTATATATGTGTGTGTGTGTGTATAATAGAAGTTATTTAAACACCTGCATGCATGTACACACTCTATCTTTGATATCTTCATTTCATCCTTACTTTGTATGGATCAACTATGTACACAAAATTTTCCTCCAGGATCAAGAATAGTATTCTGATATATCTCACACACATACATACACGCCCACACACATGTACACACCTACACACACCTACAAATGTGTGTACAGACACAAATACACACACACATATATATAATTACATACATTTATGGGCACACACTTTTATTTGTGTTGATCAGTTTCGTGAGACTCAGAATCAAAACTCTTTTCCAAATAAAACTTAACACTATCTCGCTCTCGCTCTCTCTCCCCATATATATACATATATATAATAGAGAGAGAGAGAGAGAGTAAACTTTAATTAAAAAATGTTTTTGTTTCTGTTACAGACGGCAAAACTGGCCAGTCAGGCATCGCTGAAGGTGTGTAGCTCACACACACTCTCACACATACACACACACACACACACACACACACACACACACACACACACGATGGGTAGGTTGCATGTTTTGTCACCTTTTGCGGGTTTGAGATTAAAGTTTGATTAACATCTCACCAAAGTTGTGTGTGTGTGTGTGTGCATTTAATTACTGTAATAATTCAACGTTAATTCCTGTTGCGTTACATCACTTCCTGCTGCTCTTTGTGGATTAAAGTTAAGAGGTTATAAACCGCCACCTGAGCCGGTAAACTGCCACTGCTGCATGACCGTCTCTCCTCCCATATTCATTCATTTTATTTATTTATTTATATTACTTTTTAATAATTATTTTAAGGTTGTTTGTTTATGTTGTTAGTTGTTGATGGTGGGATGTTGGTGTCGTGTTGTTTGGCTGCTCCAATATGTGTCCATGAACATGAGAGTACTGTAATTGTATAATCACTGCCTCCCACTTTCTCTTTCTATGTTGTTATTTTTTTTGTTAATTTGTTTTTGTTTTAATCATCGTTTGTTTTATTCTTCAATTTATGTTTTTGTTTGCATTGCTTAGTTTTGCTTGCATTCCACTGCAAGTGGACATTTTTGTAAGAAGTGGATGGCCATGGACAGTGTTTGATGGAGTTCTGGATAAAAAAGATGATTTAAAGTAATTTTTAATTAGATAATTAATTGGTGTAATTACATTTTTGTGCTTTCTCTATCATCTCTCTGTTTTCAGATTTAGTGATGTGACTGAATGACTGTGCATCAGTTCTGTGTTTCATGTAACCTTGTGTGCTCGCCTCTGTTATTCACCACATTATACACCCCACTAACACACTTCACTGTCTATATGTGCTGCACTGTCTACTGATTTTCGTCAGCGTGAGGGAGAGAGAGTGAGAGAATTTCATTCATTTCTGATGTCAGTATATTCATATTTCACACCTACTCTTCCCTCTCACTAGGCGGCTGAATTTGGCCAAACTTTAAATGACAGTGTTATCAAACCCACTCAAGAGAAGGTAATCATCAGACTCTTCATAAACCGGTTCATACAGTGGTGGGCCTCAAACCAACTAACGGATTTAATTAATTCAGTCTGTAATTAAAAAAAAAAAAAAAGTGACTCATTTAAAGATTCAATCAGTGATTCAGTTGATGATTCAATATTAATGATTAAATAACAATGATTTAGTATTGTTTATTGATTGGTTTAATGAAACTGTTAATTTAATGAATCAGGAGTCACTGTACATTTATAATACAGTCATTTAAATTAATTATTCACATCGTCACTGTTGATGTATGTATAAGTGTGTAGGATGGGCTGTGGGACACAAATCCAGTGACACATCAAACACTGCTGAGTTCTGATAAATTAATTAAATGGGATAAAACGGGATACACAGCTGATTTTAACATGCAAATTCTGAGATAAGATCTGTGTGTGGGTGTGTACGCTCGTTTAGGTTAAAGATGGAAAGTTGTTTGATGACGTCACTGCAAGCTTCACAGATTTGGCTTCCAAGGTATGGAACAAAGAAAGCTGCGCCCACTTCCTCTGAGCAGAGACTTATGGTATACATGGATCTCAGGCCTGCATCGTGCACTTGGTCACTTTTCTTTAAGGATATATTTACATTTAAGTGTGTACAATGTTTCTTAAATTTCCTGCCAAACATGGAAGTTTACCTAAAATGTGGTGCTGCTCTGACATAATTTCTGACGCGCAAGAATTCTCACTGATTAGCACTCAGTCGTGCAGTTTCCGCATTACTGTTGGTGGAAGAGCCGATAGTCTGTCCGTGCTAGTCGTTAGTGAATCCCATGGTCTCAGAGGAAGAAACTGCGGCTGAGTTTTACTGAGTGTTTAATAATTGTTTTATTTCTCTGCTGCGGATGTTGTGATTTCTGATGGTGAGTTAAAGCGCGAAACTTGTACTGTTTGGTGTTTAAAAGTGTGCGTGATGTTACTGCAGAACTTTACTGTGTGTGTGTGTGGGTCAGGTTCAGGGTGCTGGAGCAAAAGGTTGGAAGGACATGAGTTCATTTTTCACCGGAACACCAGCTGATGCCGCTGATGGGTAATTAATTTGTTTGTTTGTTTGTTTGTTTATAAATATTATAATAGTTATAGTTATTTAGTATAGTTTATACAGCGCTTACAGGAGAATCATTGATAGAGCAAGGAATGAAGAAAAAACATACTTTTATTATATGAATAAACATGTAAATAATATACTCAAATCAATATACATTTAAAATTAAAAAAAAAAAAACTATTACAAAATTTGGAGTACAGTGGTACCTCACCTTACGAAATTAATCCGTTCCAGAAGTGGTTTCCTAACCTGGATTTTTCGTAAGTTGAACCGCATTTTACACGTAAAACGCGTGATTCATTCCAAGGCCCCCAATACTACCCCCTAAACCCTTTAAAAATGATAAAAGTACCTTTTAAGGCCTCCTTCTGCTTCAATATCGTACTGATGGTAGACGGGTTTGGCTATATTCCTTTGCGATATCACTCAACCGCATGACACAAGCCCGCTTCTTCTTTTTGCTCGCACCGTGTGTGTGTGTGTGTCTTAGCAGAGTTATAATCTTACAAATGTTTATGCAAGGTTAAAAGCCTGAGCCAAAAAATAAAGTTGCAATAAGCACACTCGAAAAACTCACGAAACAACAGTAACTCTGTCTTTTACACGAAAAGCATCATGGGTATTATGGAAGTGAGCTGCGTCATCCCTCCTAGCCAATGGGAGGCCAGCGGGGCGGGATGTTGGGAGATAGCCAATGGGAGGCCAGCGGGGCGGGATGTTGGGAGATAGCCAATGGGAGGCCAGCGGGGCGGGATGTTGGGAGATAGCCAATGGGAGGCCAGCGGGGCGGGATGTTGGGAGATAGCCAATGGGAGGCCAGCGGGGCGGGATGTTGGGAGATAGCCAATGGGAGGCCAGCGGGGCGGGATGTTGGGAGATCGCCAATGGGAGAGCAACTCGTGCATTGGTTGAATTTTTGAGATAGCGCTTTCGTAACATGAAGTTGTTTCGTATCCAGAGACAGAAATTTTACATAAATGCATTTCGTAACCTCGATTTTTCGTTTGTTGGGACTTTCGTAAGGTGAGGTACCACTGTAATTTACTTGCATATGTGAATTATTTGTAGTAGTGTTTTTTTCTTTCAGTGCAGTTTAGAATTGTACTCTTTTGAAATAAATAAAAAATTATAGTAATAAATGTCAGTGTTCACTTGAATAAATAAAGTGAAAGCTCACAGGGTCCGAAATGTTCATAATTTTATACAGCTAAATTTTCTAAGAATTTATATTCAGGCATTCAGAATAACAACCCTAAACACTCTTTTTGAAAGTTCTGGTGTTCTGTTTAAAATAATTTTAACAGGTTCAATATTTTAACGTGTTCAGTCTCCCACAATCTTGGACTCATGATATTGTTTGTAAGTGAACACGGCTGGGTGTGTAGTCTGGTGTCACTAACCCAGTCTGCACTGATAGTTGGAAGTTTCTCTCCTCTTATTCATTTTACGCTCTGCTTGATGCTGTTTTGTATATTCATGCTATGTTTGATTCTAATACCCTGCATAGCATTTACATCAGGGGTACCAAACTTCATGCCACAAACGGCCGTGTGGCTGCATGTTTTTGTTTCATCCAATAGCAGCGCACCTGACTTGCTCATTTAAACAAATAATTTGAGTTTTCATTCAGGTTATTGGTTAATATGTGTTCTAGACAGACACTGACCAATCAACTGCCTGAAGACTGAAGATTGTTTGTTTAAATGAGCGAGTCAGGTGTGCTGTTACTTGGTTGAAACAAAAACCTGCAGCCACACGGCCCTTTGTGGCATGAAGTTTGACACGTGTGCTTTACGTGATGTCCATTTTGGTAATGCTCCATGTTGATTTGGAGTAGCTTCGATTAGAGTGGGGTGGAGCGTGGATCTCAGTAAGAGACATTTAATATTCTGTTTAGAGAGGTAAAGAGGCCGGTGATGTGGTGGTTTGGGTGCTGGGCTCATGATCATGAACTTGTGTGTTCAAATCCCAGTTAGACCTCCACTGTGCGAAGACCCCTGGGCAAGGTCTGAACCACAAGTGTGCCTCTGTTCACCCAGCAGTATAACTGGGAACCAGTAAAATATACTGGGATTGTAACCTGCGATGGACTAGCGTCCAATCCAGGAGGAGTTGAACTCCAAGTCTCTTCACACTACAGAAACCGGGGATAAGCACCAGCCTGATGTACCACTATGGCTCGGGTGTAAAAAAGCCTCAGACTTTACCGTTACCTTGGAGAGATAAATATTAAGACGACTTCTCGTTCAAGCCTCACTGTTTAATGGAAATGTATAAATATTTCCTCCACATGCAAAAGCATGGCAATGGCGGCAGTCAGTGAGTTAGGTTACCCTGTGTGGGCGTGCAAGCACGCAACAACCGAAGTCAGCTCATGGGTTTAAAGCTCTGGAGCACCTCTATAAAATCTAACATAATGCATGTTGTTTTCTCTTTTACTGTGATCTGCAGTCCAACCCAAACTAACCAGAAATTCCAAGGCATGTAGCATCAGCGAAAATGGAGATCATGTAAACACATGAATGTCTTCTTCTTTTCCTTTCGGCTGCTCCCTTCAGGGGTCGCCACAGCAAATCATCCGCCTCCATCTCACCCTGTCCTCTGCATCTTCTTTTCTGACTCCAACGACCTTCATGTCTTCCTTCAGCACATCCATAAATCTCTTCTTTGGTCTTCCTCTAGGCCTTCTGCCTGGCAGTTCCTGTTCCAGTTCCTGGCTCTCTGACTTTGTCTCCAAAACATCTTACATGGGCTGTCCCTCTGATGTACTCATTTCTGATCCTATCCATCCTCGTTACTCCCAGAGAGAACCTCAACATTTTCATCTCCGCTATCTTCAGCTCTGCCTCTTGCCTTTTCCTCAGCGCTACTGTTTCTAAGCCATACAACATCGCTGGCCTCACCACCGTCTTGTACACTTTTCCTTTCATTATTGCTGACACTCTCCTCTCGCACATCACACCGGACACTTTTCTCCAACCATTCCAGCCTGCCTGCACACGCTTCTTCACCTCTTTTCCACACTCTCCATTGCTCTGCATTGTTGAGCCTAAGTACTTAAAATCGTCCACCTTCATTATCTCTGCTCCCTGTAACATCACCGTTCCTCCTGGGTCCTTCTCATTCACACACATGTATTCTGACTTTCTGAGGCTAACCTTCATTCCTCTCCTTTCCAGGGCATACCTCCACCTCTCTAGATTTTCCTCCACTTGTTCTATGCTCTCACTACAGATCACAATGTCATCTGCAAACATCATAGTCCATGGAGATTCTTGCCTAACCTCGTCTGTCAGCCTGTCCATCACCATAGCAAACAAGAAGGGGCTCAGAGCTGACTCTTGATGCAGTCCCACATCCACCTTGAATTCATCGGTCACGCCGACAGCACACCTCACCACTGTCTGACATCTCTCATACATGTCCTGCACCGCTCTAACATACTTCTCTGCCATTCCAGACTTCCTCATGCAACACCACAGTTCTTCTCTTGGCACCCTGTCATATGCTTTCTCCAGATCCACAAAGGCATAATGCAGTTCCCTCTGACCTTCTCTGTACTTCTCTATTAACATCCTCAAAGCAAACATTGCATCTGTGGTGCTCTTTCTTGGCATGAAACCAAACTGTTGTCCCCAAATGCTGACCTCTGCCGTTAGTCTAGCTTCCACTATTCTTTCCCATAACTTCATCGTATGGCTCATCAACTTTATCCCTCTGTAGTTGCCGCAACTCTGCACGTCTCGCTTGTTTTTAAAAATGGGCACCAGCACACTTCTCCATTCCGCTGGCATCCTCTCACTCTCTAAGACCTTGTTGAATGTTCTTGTCAGAAAATCTACTGCTACCTCTCCTAGACACTTCCATACCTCCACAGGTATATCATCAGGACCAACTGCCTTTCCATTCTTCATCCTTTTCAATGCCCTCCTCACTTCACCCTTACTAATCTTTGCTACTTCCTGCTCCTCAATGGTCACCTCTTCGACTCTTTTTTTTCTCTCTCATTTTCCTCATTCATCAGCTCTTCAAAGTACGCTTTCCATCTTCCCAGCACACTTCTGTCATCAGTCAATACATTTCTCTCTATGTCTTTTATCAATCTAACTTGCTGCACGTCCTTCCCATCTCTATCTCTCTGCTGTGCCAACCTGTATAAATCATTTTCTCCCTCCTTACTGTCCAACCTATCATACAAGTCATCATACGCCCTCTGTTTGGCCTTAGCCATGCTACTTTCGCCTTACGCTGTGTCTCCCTGTACTCCTGTTTACTCTCTTCGGTCCTCTCAATGTCCCACTTCTTCTTAGCTAACCTCTTCCTTTGTACACACTCCTGCACTTCCTCAGTCCACCACCAAGTCTCCTTATCTACTTTCCTTCCAGAGGAAACACCAAGTACTCGCCTACCTGTCTCCCTGATCACATTTGCTGTGATTGTCCAGTCATTTGGAAGCACTTCCTGGCCACCCAAAGCCTGTTTCAACTCCTCCTTGAAGACAACCTGACACTCCTCCTTTTTCAGCTTCCACCACTTTGTCTTCTGCTCTGCCTTTGCCTTCTTCACCTTCCTCACCATCAGCGTCATCCTGCATACCACCATCCTATGCTGTTTGGCAACACTGTCACCCACTAATACTTTACAGTCACTGACTTCCTTCAAATTACATCGCCTACACCAGATGTAGTCTACCTGTGTGCTCCATCTTCCGCTTTTATAAGTCACCCTGTGCTCCTTTCTCTTCTGGAAAAAAGTATTCACCACAGCCATTTCCATATTTTTTGCACTATCTATTTTCATCTGTCCTTCTGTGTTCCTGTCCTGGATACCAAACCTGCTCATCACTACCTCGTCCACTCTGTTGTCTGCACCAACATGTCCATTGAAGTCTGCACCAATGACCACTCTTTCATTTCTGGGGGGGTCCTCTGCATCACTTCATCTAAGTCACTCCAGAATCTCTCCTCTTTTAGCTCACATCCTGCCTGTGGGGCATAAGCACTAACAACATTGAGCATCACACCTTCAATTTCTAACTTGAGACTCATCACTCTGTCTGACACTCTTTTCACTTCTAGAACATTCCTGACAAACCCCCCCCTTCAAGATGACTCCGACTCCATTTCTCTTCTCATCCACACCATGAAAAAACAGCTTAAACCCTGCTCCTAAGCTTTTAGCTTTGCTACCTTTCCACCTGGTCTCCTGGACACACAGTTTGTCCACCTTCCTCCTCTGCATCATGTCAGCCAGCTCTCTACCTTTTCCTGCCATACTTCCAACGTTCAAAGTCCCCACTCTCAGTCCTAGACTTATGCCTTTCCTCTTCTCTCTCTGCCTACGGACACGCCTCCCGCCTCTCCTTCTTTGATGTCTTCGACAAACAGTAGTCCAATTTCCATCAGCACCCTGTTGATTGACAGCACTGATGGCAGTCGTTGTTAACCCGGGCCTCGACCAATTCGGTATGGGGGTAATACTTCTGATTTGCATCATAAAAGTTTGGCATTGGTTTTATGTCGGATGCCCTTCCTGACACAACCCTCTGCATTTCTTTGGGCTTGGGACCGGCATAAGGGGGAGAGACACTGGATAGTGCCCCCCCCCCCCCCCATCCTAATGGCTGCAGAGTGTGACAATCAAATAGCAGCAGCCCACATAACTGTACAAAGCAGAGTGTAAAATAAATAAACTTCAATTTCCAACAGCCTGCAGTTAAACCATTGTTGGTACAGACTGGGTCACTGACACCAAATAACACACACAGCCGTGTTCACTTGTAACTGACACATGTTATCATGGGTCAAGCTGTGTGCTTTTGGGAGAGAGAATATAACTAGATGATTCACTTGTCCCTCTGCGGACAGGTAGTTTGAAGACGTGCTGGTGCATAATATACTATTTTAATACATGGGATTTAATACATGGGTTCAAAACCAACTACAGTAAAACCTCCGCTGACGAACGCTTAAGCTCACGAACTTTTCGCCTCAAGAACATTAAATTTGCGAGCATATAGTCTCTGCTGACGAACTAGTTTTCGGCGGACGAATCAAACCACGCGGTCGAACAGCGCCACGGTGGCGGCCACGAGAAGCTGACGCACGCTCACGGCGTCACAGTTCGTTACCCCCTTTCTTTGAGTGTGGAAGTGGTTTGTGTTTGATAGACATTTTGGACCATATTGAGTGTACTTTTGCTATTATGGGATCGAAAAAGACCCCACCACAGGCGGAGATCATTGAAAAACACGAACGAGGTGTGCGTTTGTGTGACTCAGCGTCCCAGTACCAGTACGCCAAGTCTACCATTGCTCCCATCCTTAAGAACAAGGAAGCTATTAAGGGTGCGTGTGTGGCTAAGGGTGTTTCCAAACAGTAGGCGTTTCCAAACACTCCTTCCAAACAGTAAGTCCCTCCCTCCCTCCCTCCTCCTCCCACTCCATTCCATCAAGCCATCAACTACCATCACAAAGGTAAATAAAACGACTTTATTATACAGTACACTTTATTTCTTTAATTACAATACAATAGCACATTTATTATACATAAAATAAGGTATATTTTTGTGTAGTTTTAAGGCTAATTTAGTAGAAAATTATGTTTTATGGGGACCTGGGAACGGATTATTCTCATTTTAATGGTTTCTTATGGGAAATAAATGTTCGGAAGACGAACTTTTCGCCTTACACACACTTTCTGGGAACCAATTATGTTCGTGAGCAGAGGTATCACTGTACACTTATTTTAACTCTTGCAGTTTATACATTAGAGTTAGATTTATAGTTTTAGAAGTCAAACAAAAGGAAAGTAAATGTCTGCAGAATATATCGATTTGAAGGTGAGAGAGAAGGAAGTTTTATGATGTGATGCTGGACATTTCGGACCCTGCTTCATGATGAAAGTAATAGAGTGAATTAGAGATTAACGTGTCAGGAATGCTACAGTCCTCCAGGAGGCGATGGTTATCACAGTGACTCTGCCGGGTATCAGAACAGCGATGGGGTCGATAACAGCTTCTGGGACTCTTTTGGCACTAACATTAATGACAAGACCAAGAAGTCCCCGAGCAGCGAGAGCTGGACCCATGTGGAGAACTCGGGTGGGAAGAAGAGCTCGGACAGCTGGGAGAACTGGGGCTCTGACAACAAGCACAGCACCGGGGACAGCTGGGAGAACTGGGAGAGTCATTGGGAGAACGGCGGAGACAACAAGAGCAAGAAAAGCCCGAAAACAGAGGAGTGGGACAACGCAAACTGGTAGAAGAATATAGAAGAAAACGTGGAAATGTGAACCTGGAGAAAAAAGAATGGTGATAGTCTCCGTCATGTTCTGATCTTCACATCACCACACACTTTACTCCAAACACCATGAAGCACTTTATACTGTAACTGCCACTATGTTGGTTCTGTCTCAATATGGTCCACTTATTAGGCGCTTCTCCATCTTGATTTCTGCTCTTCACCACCTTTATTTCTTTCCTCTTCATTAATAACCTGAGCAGGATTAACTTTTTTATAAAAAGTCTGTGAATATAATACTAGTTATGAAGTCATAAATGATGTATACCATGGTGCTCTTGTTACCATCGCAACGACCCAAACAATGAATACAATGAAGATGGACAGACAGCTTTCAGACTGACTCTCTCTCTGTCTCTCACACACACACACACACACACACACACACACACACACACACACACACACACAGGTGTTTGAGATGTTTGTAAATGTTGGTGTATAAATCATGTATAAATATTGTGTAGTTCTTTGTGTGCATTCAGGTTAAAGTGTAGTTATGAGTAACATTTGTGCACGTTTCAAACTAGCTTCTTTTATTTCAATATTTCACGCACAGGAAGAAACTTCCTCTGAGAAAACTGTTTGTGTTTAGTGTAAATGTGGTGATTCGTTATTTATCATTTAAAAAGTCCTGGTGTTCATAAGAGTTAAAATTAAGTCAGATTAAAGTATAAAAGCTAAAATCAGTATTTTATCACTAAATATTTTACTGTTCGCGTGCATACACACTGAGCCTCTTTGATAATGTTTCAGAAATTGCGAATTTATGAAATGCAATTTTGAACCAATTTCAGGTACAAATTAGTTTATTTAAAATAAATAAAATACGGTATTTGTGTGTAAAATTCGATTTATCGAAGTGCATTCCTATTATTATTATTGTTGTTGTTGTTATTGTTATTGTTTACAATTTAGGCTCAGACTCCTTTAGTTTTGCATACCTAAATTCACATGATTGAAAGTAAAAGCAGCCAATATACAAACAGCCAGCTGTTACGACCAGCCTACCTCCCCTCAGGGTTGCCAGGTTTTTCAGCTTTACGATCTTTACTGCTGTAATTTGTGTTTTACTGATAAGTACAGTACATAAATTTATTTTCCGAACTTCTTAATTCTAATTAGGGTGGCAGTCTCAGTTGACTCTGGTGTGGAAGGGTTACACCCTAGGAAGCTTGCTAGACCATCGCAGGTCACACAACCATTCACTGATAAGACAAACGAACTTTTTTTTTTTTTTTTTTTTTTTTTTTTTACTTTTAGGCGAACTGTTTATTAGTGAATTAGGAAAGTGTTATTGTATCATCAAACAGCAGAGCCAATCATAACAGTTGAATGCTCCGAGTTTTATATACATTGTTACATGTACACCATATATATTGTGTATCATACACCATGCACATATTATATGTCATATTCCATACTGGTAGAAATAATGAGCTTATTCTTTATTCTCAATCTGGAAGTATTTCTGTGTCTGAAAAGTAAGTACCGCATTTACACACAGGTTTCTATCACAGGTATTCTACAGCTGACCACAGGAAAATTCCCAGTTAATATAAATGTAGACTCCCCAGTTGCATGAGTAGAGAAAGCAAAGTCACCTTTGTTTATTTTGGAATAAAATGTGCTAACCTATGATGGGGGTCACAAAGAATAGGGTGTAAATAGTTCAGTCCCTGGTTTATGAGGGAGGGTGTATATTCCACAAATATTCTTCCTCCTTGTATACCAGGTAAAACATATCCTGTGATGTCAAGTAAATATCCAAAACGGGGTCCCCTAGTGGCACAAGACACTCGTAAGTGTGGCCTAAAGCTAGCAAGATGGAGGTGCAAAAAAAAAAAAAAACGCACAAAAACTAGTATGACAGGGCTCACTTTGCCTGTTCACGAATTGGAGGATGATGTGAATTTGGACGTTAGTTAGGCCCATGGCCTTGATGCAACACTGCATGTGTTTGTAATTATTTTTGATTTATTTAATTAAATTAGTAAACGAGGAACTGGTCTGATCTGCTTGGTCTTTCACACATTCAACTAACACGAGGATCCATCAAGGTCCAGAGAGGGTGGTTCCTCACAATATATTATACAGTATATTATAAATTATACATTATATATCTGAAATCAAGAAATCCTTAGGCAAGCCAGAATGAAAACACCAGGACTGGTTTGACCCTAATGACATAGAACTTAAACGCCTTTTAGATAAGAGAGAGAGTGCTCACAGGAAAGTGCTTCAGACCAAAAGTACACGATCTACGATCGCTGCCTACAAAGAAGCTAGTAGGATACTCCAAATTTACCTGTGTGACCTAAAATCTAAGTGGTGGGAGAGGAAGGCTGAAGAATTACAACATGCAGCTGATAGAAATGACATGATGAACTTTTACAATGGACTCAAGGAAGTATGGGGACCACAGAAAAGGAATCCTGTCCGGCTTAAGTCAGCCGATGGCCTAACAACATTCTTAGACAGTAAACAAGTTCTTGAAAGATGGAGTGAGCACTTCCAGAGATTGCTTAATGTCCCAGGAGAAATAGCACAGGAGGCTCTTTACAACATCGAACAGCGACCTATACACGAGTGCCTTGATGATATTCCAACAATGGAAGAAGTGTCAAAGGCAATCTCTTCGTGATTCTAAAAGATGGCAAATCCCCTGGAGAAGACGGGATTCCAGCTGAAGTATGGAAACATGGAGGCCCAAAATTGCATCAGAGATTACACCATCTGATCACCAAAGCCTGGATGGAAGGCACTGTTCCTCAAGTATGGAAAGATGCAAGCATAATCACCATCTACAAGAAAGGAGACCGAACCGACTGTGGCAATTACAGAGGAATTTCTCTCCTGTCCATAGCTGGAAAAATTTTTGCGAGGATCCTTTTAAACAGACTAACCATCCACATCACACCTGATATTGTTCCAGAGACGCAGTGTGGATTCAGATCAAATCGGAGCACAATAGACATGATCTTCTGTCTCAGACAACTTCAAGAAAAGTGCATCGAACAAGATCAACCACTGTTTACAGTCTTTGTCGACTTTACAAAGGCTTTTGATACTGTTGGAAGGACCGGTCTCTGGCAAATATTGAGAAAGTACGGATGTCCCGAAAGATTCATCAAAATGATAGCAGCCTTACATACAGGAATGGAGGCACACGTCAATGATGGCACGGAATCCTCAGATACATTCAGAGTGACAAACAGTCTGAAGCAAGGGTGTGTCCTGGCTCCTCCTCTCTTTTCCATCTTCCTGTCAGCAATGTTAGAAGAAGCTTTTTCAAACACGGATGAAGGTGTGTACATACAGTCAAGACAAGATGGCGACCTGTTCAATGTAGCCCATTTTAGAGCAAGGACAAAATCCACCCTTCATGTTATGAGAGATTTGCTGTATGCAGACGACAGTGCAGTTCTGGCCCACTCTGCAGAAGATATCCAAAGTATAGTGAACGCTTTCTCCGATGCATCCAAGAAGTTTGGACTAAAGATTAACATCAAGAAGACTGAAGTACTGTTCCAACCAGATTCTACAAGAAGTCCAGAAATAGACATTTTGATTGATGGAAACAAACTGAACTCCGTCAGAGAATTTGCATATCTTGGCAGTACAATATTGAAGGATGGACGAATCGACACAGAGTTACAGAAACGAATGGCTAAGGCTAGTGCGTCCTTTGGCAGGCTTAGGCAGCAACTCTGGAACAACCACC
The DNA here is from genome assembly GCA_024760905.1 of Plotosus lineatus. Lineage (NCBI taxonomy): Eukaryota > Metazoa > Chordata > Actinopteri > Siluriformes > Plotosidae > Plotosus > Plotosus lineatus. The sequence goes on from CM045738.1 coordinate 51,679,819, forward strand.
ATGTGTCATTAAGGATAAAAGGCAAAATCTACAGAGGAAGAGTTACATCTACTCTTCTGTATGGAGCGGAGTCCTGGACAGTGTATCGGAGTCACGTGAAAAAACTTCATGCCGTCATGATGCGACACCTTCGTTCTATTATGAAAATCACCTGGAAGGATAAGATCACAAACAGAGTAATTCTGGAGAGAATGGGACTGCCGTTAATGGAAGATCTTCTAATAAGGAAAAACCATCGCTGGGCAGGACATGTCATGAGGATGCCAGAATATAGTATATATAGTATAGTATATGATAAATTATACATTATATATCTTATATATCTTACACCATGCATGATATATTGTACACTATACATATCATACAACATACATTATATATATCTTCAGGGGTCGCCACAGCGAATCGTCTGCCTCCATCTCGCCCTATCCTCTTCATCTTCTCTTACACCAACTGCCTTCATGTCCTTCACCATGTTCATGAATCATCTCTTTGGTCTTCTTCTGGGCCTTCTGCCTGGTAGTTTCAACCGCAGCACCCTATTACCAATATACTGACTATCCCTCCTCTGTACATGTCCAAACCATCTCAATCTAACCTCTCTGACTTTGTCTTCAAAACATCTTACATGTGCTGTCCCTCTGATGTGCTTATTCCTGTATATATCCATCCTTGTTACTCCCAAAGAGAACCTCAACATTTTCATCTCTGCTCCCTCCAGCTCTGCCTCCTGTCTTTTCCCCAGTGCCTCTGTTTCTAAACCATACAACATCGCTGGTCTCAACACCGTCTTGTACACTTTTCCTTTCATTCTTGCTGATACCCTATCACACCGGACACTTTTCTCCAACCATTCCAACCTGCCTGCACATTCTTCTTCACCTCTTTTCTACACTCTCCATTGCTCTGGACTGTTGAGCCTAAGTACTTAAAATCCTCCACCTTCCTTATCTCTGCTCCCTGTAACCTCACCGTTCCTGTTGGGTCCGTCTCATTCACACACATGTATTCTGTCCTACTGAAACTAACTTTCATTCCCCTCCTTTCCAGGGCATACCTCCACCTCTCTAGATTTTGCTGCACTTGTTCTCTGCTCTCACTACAGATCACAATGTCATCTGCAAACATAAGATAAGATAAGATAAGATAAGATACAGCTTTATTAATCTCACAATGGAGAAATTCACTGTTACAGGCTCTTGAGGTACCATCAGTAGGGGGTGCAAAAATAGATACAAATACAAACATACACACGTACATATATATTATATAAGTAAATAAATAAGTAGATACATAAATAGTATAAATTAATAAACAATAAAAGAAAAGAATGGAGCAACTTTATAGACTGGCCTATATTAAAGTGTAATGTATCTGAGGGCAGAGATGGGTTGATATGGTTCACAGTCAGTGGGGTAGATGTGGTTGATTAAAGTGCACGGGTTTTTATTGCACCTAACCAGTATTTTCACAGACAGTTACAAAGTGGCGTTGTACAGTCTGATAGCGGTGGGAATGAACGACCTGCGGTAGCGCTCCTTCCTACACTGAGGATGCCTCAGTCGTCCACTGAAGGAGCTACTCAGCTCCTCTACAGTCTGGTGCAGTGGGTGATAGATGTTGAACAGGATGGATGTGAGCTCTGCTACCATCCTCCTCTCACTCACCTCCTCCACAGAGTCCAGTGGGTCGAGGACAGAGCTGGCCCTCCTGACCAGCTTGTTCCAGTCTCTTTCTGTCCCGCTCTGTGCTGCCTGGGGCCCAGCAGATGGCAGCGTGAGAGGATTGCAGAGGCTACCACAGAGTCATAAAAAGTCCTGAGCAGAGGTCTGCAGATACGCCGAAGGACCTGAGTCTCCTCAGAAGATGGAGGCGACTCTGGCCCTTCTTGTACAGGGCGTTGGTGTTGTGGGACCAGTCCAGTTTATTGTTAAGGTGAACACCCAGGTACTTGAAACTGTCCACTGTCTCAATGTCCTGTCCCTGGATGTTCACTAGTAAGTGTGTGTGTGTGTGTTTGAGTGTTTCTCCTGAAGTCGATCACCATCTCCCTTCGCCTTCCTGGTGTTCAAGCACAGGTGGTTTGCGCTCACACCAGTCCACTAAGTCAATGATGACCGACCGGTACTCCAGCCTGCTCCCCTCTGACACACGACCCACGATGGCGGAGTCGATCCGAGAACTTCTGGAGGTGGCAGCTGTTTGTGTTATATATGAAGTCCGAGGTATAGATATTGAAAGGAAGGGTGAGAGGGAGCCCTCGCGTTGCCCCGTGCTGCAAACTACCACCTTGACTTACAGCGCAGCATAAGATGCATCGTGGACGGTTGGTAAGGTAGTCAATAATCCAGGCAGCAAGATGCCCGTCCACTCCCACGCCCTCCAGCTTCCTCGCAGACGCCTGGCCTGATGGTGTTGAAGGCGCTGGAGAAGTCAAAGAACATGACCCTCACAGTGCTGCCGGCGATCTCCAGGTGGGTTAGTGCCCGCTGCAGAAGGTAGATGACGCGTCTTCTACCCGATGTTGGGCCTGTAGGCAAACTGCAGCGGGTCTAGGTGGGGCTCACCATAGAGCGGAGGTGTTCAAGGAGGAGCCTTTCCATGGTCTTAATGAGGTGGGAGGTCAGGGCGACAGGTCTGTAGTGGGCTGGTTCCTTCTGCTGCTATTTTGGGAACCGAACCACACAGGAGGTCTTCCATAGGACGGAACCTTCTCCAGGCTGAGGCTCAGGTTGTACAGGTAGCATAGTACCACACAGAGCTGGTCTGCGCAGGTCCTCAGCAACCTGGGACTGATGCCATCAGGTCCTTCAGATTTCCTCTGATTTAGTCGCCTCAGCTGTCTCCTCACCTGGTCTGATGTGAGGGAGAGGGGGGGCTGGTGTGGGCTGCAGAGGGAGGGGATGTGTCTGTCGGGCTGTAGCAGTCAAGTGAAGTTGGCCTGGGGAGGGGAGGTGTCAGCTGGTCTGGAGACGTGTGAAGAGGGGAGGGGAACGGGGAGGGTGCAGAGGAGGAGAATCAAACCTGTTGAAGTAACAGTTTAGTTCATCCGCCCAGCGCTGGTCACCATCAGCTGTCCCTCTGACACTCTGCCCAAATCCAGACATGGTCTTTAGTCCTCTCCAGACGTCCCACGTTGTTCTGAGCCAGCTTCTCCTCCATCTTCTTCCCATAGTCCTTCTTTGCCCTCCTGATTCTCCACTGGAGCTCACGCTGGACCTTCTTCTGCTCCTCTCTGTCCCCAGATGAAAGCCCTCTTTTTCTTGTTCAGGAGGACTTTAAGCTCAGGGGTGACCCATGGGTGGTTGTTGGAGAAGCACCATTGCCCTCCGTGTTGGCACAGTGCTGTCCACGCAGAAGTTCATGTAATCAGTGATACAGTGTGTGAGGTCACGATGTCATCACCAAAGGAGTCACAGAGCATGCTCCAGTCTGTGGTCTGGAAACAGTCCCTAAGCCTCTCGTTGGTCTCCTCGGTCCACACTTTCACAGACCTCTATGCAGGTTCCTTCGCACCCTAGTTTGTGTATTGGGGAGCAGGTAGACCAGGTTGTGGTCTGAGCGTCCCAGTGGGGGAGGGGGAGGAGCTGTAAGCGTCCTTCACATTTGCATACAGCAAGTCCAGTGTTTTATTTTCTCTTGTGGAGCACTTCACGTGTTGAAGCGTCGCCGAGAGAGGCGGAGAGAGGGGCGTGGTTAAAGTCCCCGCTGATCAGAATCATGGAGCGGGGTGACGAGTCTGTGTCTGATTAATGGCGCTGTGGAGACGCTCACACGCCGGCTGCAGCGTCAGCCGAGGGGCGGAATGTACACAAAACACAATCACGTGTGAAAACTCCCTCGGTAGATAATATGGCCGCGCGCTTACCGCTAGCATTTCCAGGTCCCGCGTGCACAGCTGCTCCTTCACGTGCACGCGTTTGCCGGGTGGCACCATCATCGTTCATTTACATAGATCGCCACACCCTCCTTTCTTCTTACGCTCTCCGTTACACTCCGATCTGCACGCAGTGTAAATCCGTGAAGAGAAACCACAGAGTCCGGTGTAAGTTCATTCAGCCACGTCTCCGAGAAACACATGAGGCTGCAGTCCCGGTACTGCCTCTGCTGCCGGGTCAGCGCCGCCAGCTCCTCGGTCTTGTTGGCGATCGCGGACATTTCCCATGATGACAGAGGGAACACATGTCCTCCAAGGCCTTTCGGGTCCCCCTCTGCAGCCTCTCCTTTTCCTCCGTATTTCCACAGGTACAACGGGCTTTTCCGCGTGAAGGAGGCGAGGCGCGAGGCCGAGGAGGGTCTCACGTGTGTAAGACCTGCTCAGAGCCGTCGGTGAATGAGTTTCCTGGACGCCGATCCAAAAAAGTGAAAATAAAGTGCAAAGAAAAACAAAAGCATCATGAAAGTATGTTTTCCAGATGCAGGATTGAAGAAAGAAAAAGAAAATTTGAAAAAAGATAAAGAAACACGCCTATATACAATAGAAAAGAGAAAAAAAAGAAAAATAAACTGAAGAGCTCCTGTAACTGGCTGCAGGTCACCCGGCGCCATCTTGGACATACTACAAACATCATAGTCCATGGAGATTCTTGTCTCACCTCATCTGTCAGCTTGTCCATCACTATAGCAAACAAGAAGGGGCTCAGAGCTGACTCTTTGTTGCAGTCCCACCTCCACCTTGAACTCTTCCATCACACTGACAGCACACCTCATCATTGTCTTACGTCTCTCATACATGTCCTGCACCACTCTAACATACTTCTCTGCCACTCCAGACACTCATGCAATACCACAGTTCCTCTCTCAGCACCTTGTCATATGCTTTCTCCAGATTCACAAAGTCACAATGCAGCTCCTTCTGACCTTCTCTGTACTTCTCTATTAACATGCTCAAAGCAAACACTGCATCTGTGGTGCTCTTTCTTGGCATGAAACCAAACTGTTGTTCACAAATGCTGCCCTTTGTCTAGCTTCCACTATTTTTTCCCATAACTTCATTGTATGGCTCATCAACTTTATCCCCCTGTCTCGTCTCCCTTGTTTTTAAAAATGGGCACCATCACATCTCCTCCATTCCTCCGACATCCTGTCACTCTCTAAGACCTTGTTGAATGTTCTTGTCAGAAAATCTACTGCTACCTCTCCGAGACATCTCCATACCTCCACAGGTATGTCATCAGGACCAACTGCCTTTCCATTCTTCATTCTCTTCAATGCCTTCCTCACTTCACCCTTACTAATCTTTGCTACTTCCTTGTCCTCAACAGTCACCTCTTCTCTTTGTTCTCTCTCATTTTCGTCATTCATCAGCTCTTCAAAGTGCTCTTTCCATCTTCCCAGCAAACTTCTATCATCAGTCAATACATTTCCCTCTCTTTCCTTTATCACTCTAACTTGCTGCACATCCTTCCCATCTCTATTTCTCTGCTGTGCCAACCTATATAAATGATTTTCTCCCTCTTTACTGTCCAACCTATCAGACAAATCATCATACAAATGACACCAAGCAGGAATGCATCACGGTCCCCTTGCTCTACAACAAGTGTCCTCTGCCATGCTTCACAATGTATTTAATGACTGCGAGAGGTATCAAGATCCAATTGGACACTGATAGAAGCGTCTTCAAATTTCTGAGCCTCAAAGCCGAGACAAATACATCATGTGTGATGATTAAGGAAATGCTCTATGCCAATGACTACACACTCATCATCCACGCTCTGGAGGATCATCATGGATTCAATTGCGATACTACCCGGTATAGGCTCACAATTAGCATCAAGAAGATGGACGTACCTCATCAGCTCCAGTCTGGCACACAAGGTACTCAAGGCTGTGGACATGTTCTGCTACGTTGGTGGAGTCATCTTGCAGAATGATCAATTGTTTAAGAAGTTATAAATATCGACTTTCAAAAAATATTCTGAATCATATGTACACGTCATACATACGACCAGTCTTTGACTATTGCAGTCATATCTACGACAATTGTACGAAAGTCAGGCTGCTATTCTTGAAAATATGCACTTGGACGCTTTACGTACGATAAGTGGAGCAGTTCATGGTTCCAGCCATAGTAAAATACTAGTCCTTTTCAAAAAAAAAAACTAGCATACTGTGACAAAGTTCATTATTTTCTGTAATGTACTGATAAAAATTCAACTTTCATATATTTTAGATTCATTGCACACCAACTGAAATATTTCAGATCTTTTTATTGTTTTAATACTGATCATTTTGGCATACAGCTCATGAAAACCCAAAATTCCTATCTCAAAAAATTAGCATATCATGAAAAGGTAGTCTAAACGAGCTATTAACCTAATCATCTGAATCAACCAATTAACTCTAAACACCTGCAAAAGATTCCTGAGGCTTTTAAAAACTCCCAGCCTGGTTCATTACTCAAAACCACAATCATGGGTAAGACTGCCAACCTGACTACTGTCCAGAAGACCATCATTGGCACCCTCAAGCAAGAGGGTAAGACAGAAAGAAATGCTATATCAAGGCACCTCAGTGGGACATGTGTGGGAAGGAAAAAGTGCGGCAGAAAACGCTGCACAACCAGAAGAGGTGACCGGACCCTGAGGAAGATTGTGGAGAAGTGCCGATTCCAGACCTTGGGGGACCTGTGGAAGCAGTGGACTGGGCTACAGGTGCCGCATTCCCCAGGTCAAGCCACTTTTGAACCAGAAACAGTGGCAGAAGCGCCTGACCTGGGCGACAGAGAAGCAGCACTGGACTGTTGCTCAGTGGTCCAAAGTACTTTTTTCGGATGAAAGCAAATTTTGCATGTCATTCGGAAATCAAGGTGCCAGAGTCTGGAGGAAGACTGGGGACAAGGGAATGCCAAAATGCCTGAAGTCCAGTGTCAAGTACCTACAGTCAGTGATGGTCTGGGGTGCCATGTCAGCTGCTGGTGTTGGTCCACTGTGTTTTGTCAAGAGCAGGGTCAATGCAGCTAGCTATCAGGAGATTTTGGAGCACTTCATGCTTCCATCTGCTGAAAAACTTTATGGAGATGAAGATTTTCATTTTTCAGCACGACCTGGCACCTGCTCACAGTGCCAAAACCACTGCTAAATGGTTTACTGACCATGGTATTACTGGGCTCAATTGGCCTGCCAACTCTCCTGACCTGAAGCCCATAGAGAATCTGTGGGATATTGTGAAGAGAAAGTTGAGAGACACCAGACCCAACACTGTGGATGAGCTTAAGGCCGCTATCGAAGCATCCTGGGCCTCCGTAACACCTCAGCAGTGCCACAGGCTGATTGTCTCCATGCCACTCCGCATTGAAGCAGTCATTTCTGCAAAAGGATTCCCGACCAAGTATTGAGTGCATAACTGAACATAATTATTTGAAGGTTGACTTTTTTTTTTGTATTAAAAACACTTTTTTTATTGGTCGGATGAAATATGCTAATTTTTTGAGATGGGGATTTTGGGTTTTCATGAGCTGTATGCCAAAATCATCAGTATTAAAACAATAAAAGACCTGAATTATTTCAGTTGGTGTGCAATGAATCTCAAATATATGAAAGTTTAATTTTTATCAGTACATTGCAGAAAATAATTAACTTTATCACAATATGCTAATTTTATGAGAAGGACTAGTATATGATGAAACTTCCTTTGAACCGCTCTGTGAGAGAAGACATGTCACCAAATTAGTTACATTCTTTAAAATGTATCAAAACAGATTACCCGAATATCTTAGTGAAGTTGTCCCTTCTCCAATTTCTGAACTAAGTAATTATCCATTAAGAAATGCACAAAATCTACAAACTATTCCCTTTCGCACCGTATTGTATGGAAATTCATTTCTGCCTAACACTGTAAATCTATGGAACGCTTTACCTCAGAATATTAAATTACTAACTGACCAGAATGCTTTCAAAACAGCCTTAACATCTCGGACCAGGGCTAGCCACTTCAATCTAAACAGAGGATCAAGACATTGTCAAATTCTTCACTGTCGCCTAAGGTTGGGATGTAGCGATCTCAATACGGATAAACTCGATAAACATATATCCAATAGATCAGACTGTCTTTGTATCCATGACACCGAAGATGCACTGCATTATTTATTTGTTCGTCCCAGATTTAATTTAATAAGAGCAAACAAATTTTACTATGTTTATGGTTTCTCTTTAAATACAGTATTATATGGATCATCGTCTTTGAATCTCGAAAGTCAAAGCCAATTGTTAAAATCTGTTCACTAATTTATAATCGAAAGTAAATAATTTGAATAAATTAATATTTTTGTTCATATCACTATTAGCAGAATCCGACTGCAAATATACCATACAATCACACCTTTTGTTCTAAAGGATCATTTAGTCAAATTTGTATACAAATATATTAATATCCTACAAGTCCTTTATCATGTTAATTTCCTTGAAAATTAGTTTTGACTGTTAAACTTCACCATCATGTAAATTCAGTGTTACATTTGTATCAAGAGAGGCGTTCATATAAGTGCAAATAATACATAATATACTAGTGTGTGTATGTATATATGTGTGTGTGTATGTATATATGTGTGTGTGTGTATGTATGTATATATATATATATATATATATATATATATATATATATATATATATATATAAATGATGTGGCTGATTTCTTTGTTATAGGGTGCCCTCATGTCTGTCTTCCTTCTGCTTCTCTTATGTTAGTTATGATGTCATAAGAAGTCACATTGAAGTCCCTGTTTGCACTCAGAACGAATAAACTTTTTTAAGCAATACATTATGACCAGACCTAACAACTCCTCTTTCTCCATCTCTATCCCTTTCTTCCTATGTTTTTGCTGAGGTACACATGCCTCTTCTGAGATATCTGATCCTTCAGCTCTCTAAATCCTTTGATCCGTTATCATGTGCTACTACTTGTTGGAGTTCTCATATTAAAAGCCACTTGCTTTTGATAATGATCCATATGGATGTAAATATACACTCAGAAACTGTGATGACTTGAGTTGGGTGATTAGTGATAACTTTTGTGATTAGAGTTGAGTTATAAGTCATTAGTTTAATAATTACATTTAAGTAATAGGTGATTAGTTTGATTTAAGTTGTGTGACGGGTAATTAATTTAGTAGTGGGATTTGGATGATTTGATTAATGAGGGGATTAGTTGGGTTATTGGTGATCAGTTTGACGATTAGAGTTGGTGATTGTTAATGAGTTTGGTGGTTAGAGTTAGGTGAATCGTGATTGGTTTTGTTTTTAGAGTTGAATGAAAGGTGATTAGTTAATAATTAGAGTTGGGTGCTTAGTGATTAGTTTTGTAGTTAGAGTTGGGTAATTGGTAATTAATTTGTTGATTATAATTTACGATTTTACGATTATGAGTATACCACCCCCCCCCCCCCCTGTTTTTGTTGATGTACACATTCTTTTAGGATGCGGTGATGCTGATTCTTCTGCTTTCTGAGTCCTGTGATCTGTCCTGGTATGCTGATGTTGACGAGAGATCTCATCTTGGAAGGCCCTCCACCTGTTGATGAAGATCTAAATGGACCCAGATGTGCACTAACATACTGTGAACATGACTTTTCACTGCTGGTGATATTGACGATCTTCTCCAGAATTATTTAGGACTTATAGTTGTATAACCAAATAATTGGTGATTAGAGTTGGATTATTGGTGATGAGTTTAATTATTAGAGTTGAGTGATTAGTGATTAGTTTTGTGATTACAGTTGGTCAATTGGTGATTAGTGTTATTATTACAATTATGTGATTAGTTTGGTGAATAAAGTTGGGTGAGTGGGTGATTAGTGTGATGATTGGTACGATTGGGTTATTGGTGATTAGTTTCTGATGAGAGTTGGGTCATTGATGTGAGGATCAGAATTGGGTGGTTGGTAATTGAGATTTGGTGATTGGGGATTACTTTAGTAATTACAGTTGTGTAGTTGGTGATTACTTTTGTGATTAAAGCTGAATGAATGATTAGTTTTGTAAGTCGAGCTGAATGATTGGAAATTAGAGTTGGTTGATTGGCTACTCACTTGCTGATTAGACTTGAGTGATCATATGTGGGGTTTGAACATCACCCTGAATAGGGATGTATCACTGTATTGCTGAAGGCATGAATTGGATAAGTGATGTAGGAGGATTTGTGGTGGATGTGGCAACCCGGGGTCTGCAGGAGGATATGGTGAGTATGCAGGAGAATCAGAGGAGTCACGGCGGTACAGAGCACTGATTCATTCCGACAGGTACACTTCACCTTCATCACGGATTATTACTCCATCATTATGACCTGCATGTGTGTTTACTGTTATACACGGAGAGAACTGCGAAATAGGGTGTGTGTGTGTGTGTGTGTGTGTGTGCGTGCGTGCGTGCGCGTGCGCGCGCGTGTGTGTGTATGCGTGCGTTCAAAGGAGCACCATTACTCAACGTGTAACACTGATTTAATGATTATTTTGTGATTATTACTGATGCGTGACGTGTGAAGGACAGCTGGTATTGGAGCTGAAGCTGAATGTACAGCTCCTCGATCATCTCTATCTCTTCTTCTGTTCATCTCTTCAGCCTTTTTTTCTGTTTAGTACTCTTCGCTCCATCGTTTCTTTCCATCTGCGCGCGCAGCATCAGGTTTCTGGCAGAACAAGTTAGGTGTGATGTGTGTAGTTTCTTCAGTTGCTACACACACAGGAAGCTATAAAATCCTTCCCAGGCTTCATTATTCTCTCACATGCATGAGTCATCGAGACCTCTCCCCCCCCCCCCCCACACACACACACAGGCATGTTTCAGTATGTGTTCAGGTACAACTGCATTGGTTTCAACATACAGTATATCTCAGTACAGTTGTTCATGTTTTAATATACCCTACATGTTTCAATATGTGTGTTTCAACACTCCTGTGTATGTTTTAGTACACCTGCACATCTTTCAGTATGTTTCACTGCACCTGTGTGTGTGTGTGTGTGTGTTTCAGCATGCCTGTACATGTTTTAGCTCACCTGTGTATCTTTTAGTACACCTGCCTTTGCTTAGTACATATGTGCATATTTAATTACACCTGTTTAGATACATGCGTGAGCCTAGGACTGAGAGTGGGGACTTTGAATGTTGGAACTATGCAAGGAAAAGGTAGAGAGCTGGCTGACATGATGCAGAGGAGGAAGGTAGACATACTGTGTTTTCAGGAGACCAGGTGGAAAGGTAGTAAAGCTAGAAGCTTAGGAGCAGGGTTTAAGCTGTTTTATCACGGTGTGGATGGGAAGAGAAATGGAGTAGGAGTCATCTTGAAGGAGGGGTTTGTCAGGAATGTTCTAAAAGTGAAAAGAGTGTCCGACAGAGTGATGAGTCTCAAGTTAGAAATTGAAGGTGTGATGTTCAGTGTTGTTAGTGCTTATGCCCCACAGGCAGGATGTGAGCTAGAACAGAAGGAGAGATTCTGGAGTGACTTAGATGAAGTGATGCAGAGTACCCCCAGAGGTGAAAGAGTGCTCATTGGGGCAGACTTCAATGGACATGTTGGTGCAGGCAACAGAGGGGACGAGGACGTGATGGGCAGGTTTGGTATCCAGGACAGGAACACAGAAGGACAGATGTTGATCGATTTTGCAAAAAGGATGGAAATGGCTGTGGTGAATACTTTCTACAAGAAGAAACAGGAGCATAGGATGACTTATGAAAGCGGAGGTAAGAGCACACAGGTAGATTACATCTTGTGTAGGCGATGTAATTTGAAGGAAGTCAGTGACTGCAATGTAGTAGTGGGTGAGAATGTTGCCAAACAGCATAGGATGGTGGTGTGCAGGATGACGCTGATGGTGAGAAAGGTGAAAAAGGCAAAGGCAGAGCAGAAGACAAAGTGGTGGAAGCTGAAAAAGGAAGAGTGTCGTGTTGTCTTCAAGGAGGAGTTGAAACAGGCTTTGGATAGTCAGGAAGTGCTCCCAGATGACTGGACAACCACAGCCAGTGTGATCAGGGAGACCGGTAGGAGAGTACTTGGTGTGTCCTCTGGAAGGAAATTAGATAAGGAAACTTGGTGGTGGAATGAGGAAGTGCAGGAGTGTGTACAAAAGAAGAGGCAAGCTAAGAAGAAATGGGACACAGAGAGGACCGAAGAGAGTAAACAGGAGTACAGGGAGACACAGTGTAAGGCAAAAGTAGCGGTGGCAAAGGCCAAACAGAGGGCGTATGATGACTTGTATGATAGGTTGGACAGTAAGGATGGAGAAAATAATTTATACAGGTCAGCACAGCAGAGAAATAGAGATGGGAAAGATGTGCAGCAAGTTAGAGTGATAAAGGACAGAGAGGGAAATGTATTGACTGATGACAGAAGTGTGCTGGGAAGATGGAAAGAATACTTTGAAGAGCTGATGAATGAGGAAAATGAGAGAGAAAAAAGAGTAGAAGGGGTGACCGTTGAGGACCAGGAAGTAGCAAAGATTAGTAAAGGAGAAGTGAGGAGGGCATTGAAGAGGATGAAGAGTGGAAGGGCAGTTGGCCCTGATGACATACCAGTTGAGCTATGGAAGTGTCTCGGGGAGGTAGCAGTAGATTTTCTGACAAGAACATTCAACAAGGTCTTAGAAAGTGAGCAGATGCCGGAGGAATGGAGAAGTGTGCTTGTGCCCATTTTTAAGAACAAGGGAGATGTACAGAGTTGTGGCAACTACAGAGGGATAAAGTTGATGAGTCATACGATGAAGTTATGGGAAAGAATAGTGGAAGCTAGACTAAGGGCAGAGGTCAGCATTTGTGAGCAACAGTTTGGTTTCATGCCAAGACAGAGCACCACAATGCAGTGTTTGCTTTGAGGATGTTAATAGAGAAGTACAGAGAAGGTCAGAAGGAGCTGCATTGTGCCTTTGTGGATCTGGAGAAAGCATATGACAGGGTGCCGAGAAAAGAACTGTAGTATTGTATGAGGAAGTCTGGAGTGGCAAAGAAGTATGTTAGAGTGGTGCAGGACATGTATGAGAGATGTAAGACAGTGGTGAGGTGTGCTGTCGGTGTGACAGAAGAATTCAAGGTGGAGGTGGGACTGCATCAAGGGTCAGCTCTCAGCCCCTTCTTGTTTGCTATGGTGATGGACAGGCTGACAGACGAGGTTAGACAAGAATCTCCATGGACTATGATGTTTGCAGATGACATCGTGATTTGTCGTGAGAGCAGAGAACAAGTGGAGGAAAATCTAGAGAGGTGGAGGTATGCCCTGGAAAGGAGGGGAATGAAGGTTAGTCTCAGTAAGACAGAATACATGTGTGTGAACGACAAGGACCCAAGAGGAACAATGAGGTTACAGGGGGCAGAGATATAGAAGGTGGAGGATTTTAAGTACTTTGGCTCAACAATCCAGAGCAATGGAGAGTGTGGAAAAGAGGTGAAGAAGCGCATGCAGGCAGGTTGGAATGGATGGAGAAAAGTGTCCGGTGTGATGTGTGATAGAAGAGTATCGGCAAGAATGAAGGGAAAAGTGTACAAGACGGTGATGAGGCCAACGATGTTGTATGGTTTAGAGACAGTGGCACTGGGGAAAAGACAAAAGTCAGAGTTGGAGGTAGCAGAGATGAAAATGTTGAGGTTCTCTTTGGGAGTAACGAGGATGGATAGGATCAGAAATGAGTACATCAGAGGGACAGCATATGTAAGATGTTTTGGAGACAAAGTCAGAGAGGCTAGATTGAGATTGTTTGGACATGTACAGAGGAGGGATAGTGAGTATATTGGTCGGAGGATGCTGAGGTTGGAACTACCAGACAGAAGGCCCAGAGGAAGACCAAAGAGAAGATTTATGGATGTGGTGAAGGCGGACATGAAGGTCGTTGGAGTAAGAGTAGAAGATGCGGAGGATAGGGAGAGATGGAGGCGGATCATTTGCTGTGGCGACCCCTGAAGGGAACAGCCGAAAGGAAAAGAAGACTTCAATATACCTGTGTTCTGCACACCTGTATGTGTTACCTGCATGTGTTTTATTACAACTGTGTATATTCATTATTCCTGTACATGTGTAGGTACATGATTCAGTGCATCTGAACATAGAACTGTTCGTGTTTCTTCATTGTTTTTGTTCTGTTCATTATGTTCACATTTACAATGACTACAGACGCCCATGAAATGACTGAAAACATTTCTGACCACTGTCTTTTGTCTCTCTCTATTTTACCATAACTTTGGAACAATCAAATTTTGGTTTGAGTACACCTGTACATACTTGTTATAGTTCCCCTCTTCATGTTTCAGTATGTTTACGTACACCTACACGTTTCTGTACTTGTTTTGTTATACCTGTATGTTTCAGTACTTTTGTCAGTACATCTATACATGTTTCAGTACACCAGTTTGTGTTTCTCTATTTGATTCAGTACTTTTTTTTTTTTTTTTTACTACAATGCTACTTGTTTCAGTATATGTTTCAATACACCTGCAAGTCTTTCAGTACGTTTCAATACACCTCTTCATGTTTCAGTACACCTTTTAGGCATTTCAGTAGATGTTTCAGTACATAGAATTCAAAGGAATAAACCAACTAGTATTAGGACAGTGAATGTGTCGGAGGAATCTACCTTAATGCTACAGGATGGCTTTGATAGCACGAATTGTTTCGTGTTTAAATAGGAAGCATATATGGAATAATTTGCTAAATCTGGTTTAGGCTAAGTACAGTTCTGTACCGGAAATATTTTGACATAAAGGAAAATACAGGTGTTTTCTAACCAAATTCAGTGGATGACCAGCACTGTATGAGCACTTCTGAGAGAGCGGGACACAGCTTTCAGGTATGGGGACAAGCAGACCTATAGCGAAGCGAGGGGGAAGCTCCAAAAAGGCATTAAAGATGCTAACTATAACTACAAACAAAGCATTGAGGAACAATTTAACAACAAACCCTACAACATGTGGAAAGGTATTAAGGAAGTGACAGGTTATTGAACAATCTGCTGCCCATTGAGGATGCTGCTCTGCCTGCTGTACTCAACCACTTTTTTGCCTGCTTTGAAACTCAGAAGGAGAGAACACTGTTCTCTGCTTCCTGACATTTTTCTAGCTCACATCCAAAGTTTGGAAAACAAGCTGGATGAACTACAGTCCAGAATGACCTTGAACAAGGACACTAAGGACTGCAATGTCAATATCTTATGGAGACATGGCGGGACCCCTCAGTTCCTGACTTGGTTATTGTTTCTGCTGGTCTCTCCATTCACTGCCAAGAGGGGAAGAGAAATTGGGGAAGTTTCCGGGTGTGTGGGTGTGTGTGTGTGTGTGTGTGTGTGTGTGTGGGGGTGTTGTTACTAATGACTAACAAGCAATGGTATGTGGATGTACAAACTGCTTTGTCATGGTGCTGTCCTGATCCTGAACACTTCATAGTCAAATGCAGGCCTTTCTATCTTGCCAAGAAAATTTACCTCAGATTTCTGTACTGCTGTTGATATTCACCTCCTATCCGATACCATAAATATTCTGAAATGCTGCCAGCAACAGTGTGAATAACTCGGCTGAATGCGTTATACATTCCTGAATACATACATCCACAAATACATTGATGTCATGCTGTGGGTTACTGTATGGACTTCTCCCAACCAGATGAAATGGGTCAACAGAGAGGTGCACACTGCACTCAGAGCAAGGACAGCTTTATCTGAGTGCAGTGCACACTTTAAAGCTAGAGATCCTTGTGAGTACATGAAAGTCTGGTACGATCTAAGAAAAGCATAAAAACAGCCAAAGGACAGTTCAAGGAAAAGGCACTGTTACAGTGGCCCAAACATCAGGCACATGTGAAGGTGAAAGTCCATCACTGACTATTTCAGGAAGTGGTACAATCTGGGGGGAGGTGACTACTTCTCTACCTGAGAAACTGAACACCGATGCCTGCTTTGAGCAGTACAGCAAGCTGAAGTTTCTTTCGGAGGACAGCTGTCCTTTTCAGATCCTCAAAGAAGATGGGAGCAAATACTTTAAAAAAGTAAACACACAGAAAGCTTCTGGACCAGACAACATCATACATTGTGCTCTCAAAGCATGCATTCAGGAGCTGGCAGATGTCTTTACAGATATTTTTAACCCTTTCTTGCTCTTGTCTGTAGTCCCCACATGCTTCAAGAGGACCATCATTATCTCTGTCCCAAAGAAAACCTAATGTGAGCTGCCTCAATGATTATTGCCCAGTAGCACTCACTTCCATCGCTGCGAAGCGCTTTAAGCGTACAGTCCAAGCTCACATGGCATCTTCACTGTCTGCTACATATGACTCCTTTCAGTTTGCCTTACGGCCAAACAGATCCATAGATGATGCAATACGCTGGCCCTGCACACTGCCTTCTCACATGTGGACCATAAGAACACTTGTGTGGATGTTGTTTATTGATTACAACTCTGCTTTCAATACCATAATCTTATCCACGCTTGTCATGAAGATCCAGGATCTGCACATCAGTGTCTTCATATGTGACTGGATCATGGTCTTCCTCATGTTCAGACCAAAGGTGGTGTGGATCAGCAGTATGACAGCTCCAGTACCTCCAGGAATGTGTGTTCAACCCCATGCTGCACACCCTGTTCACCCACACAGACCACACACAGTTCCAATTCCATCATCAACTTTGAAGATGTCACTGTTGTCGGCCGCATTTCAAATGGAGAGCAGAGGTGTTAGCCTAGTCATCATTGTGACAGGACAACAACCTGCTGCTTAACGTCAGCAAGACCAAGGAGCTCATCTTGGACTTCAGGAGACTGGAGGGTGAAGGGAACACTCATATTCACATTGAGGGGACATTGGTAAAGAGCGTCAATTGAGGGTCTGAGCTGTTCACATAATGTGGGTGTAATCATGAAAGCAGTGAGGCTTTTGTTTCTAAGCCGCTGAGAAGGTATGGAATGGATTCCAGAATACTTGCTAAATTCTACTGATGGACCATGTAGAATGTTTTGTCTGGAGACATCATAAACTTGTAAGGCAGTTAAGATGCTTTGTATCACAATGCTCTACAGAGGGTGGTCAGATCAGCACTATGCATCACCAGGTCTGAGCTGCCAGCCGTCTAGGACCTCTGCACATGGTGCTGAAGGAGGAAGGCCCAGCAGATCTTGTTTCATCCCAACCATCTCAGGCTACTTAACTGCTGAAATATCAGACAATTTGTGCACACCATTACTGCTGTACTATAGCCACTACAGTATTTTTTTTTATTTAGATTTTGTCTTTATCCTATTTTATTCATTCATTCATTTATTTTCTGAACCATTTAATCCTAGTTAGTGTCATGGGGAGGCTGGTACCCACCTTAGCCGATTCTGGGTGAGGGCAGAGTACACTCTGGACAGCTCACCAAGCCATCGCAGGACAGAAAAACGCTGATGGCTGTGCAGCTCCTGTTTATGAAAGTCAGCAATGGTTCTTTTACATGAAGCTCTCAGCACAGACAGTGAGAGACACAGCTGGCCTTTGATAACCCAGTTAGCTCACTGGGGGGACAGCAGTGACCATCCAGTGATAGTGGGGCTTGAACCCCTGACCTTGGGATCAGTAATTCAGCATCCCACCACCGGGTCAGCACTACCCCTCCTGTCTTTATATACTATATATAGTAGGCCCTCGTTATTCGCGGGGGTTCGGTTCCGGCCCCTCCCGTGAATCATGATGATCCGCGAGTTCTGTACCCAAAAGTAAAACCCCATGTATCTATTACATGCACTCAAATATGCTTCTAAACACATTCTATAAACAGTCTCACTCATTAATACGGTATTAATGGAGTAAAATGTAGTAATGATTAAGAAAAACTTTTTAATTTTGTACTGTGATGTTTATAAATAAAATATATAAACATTATACCGCATATATATATATATATATATCATCATCATCATCTTCTTCCGCTTAGTCCAGGGTCGGGTCGCGGGGGCAGCAACCTTAGCAAAGAGGTCCAGACATCCCTCTCCCGAGCTACTTCCTCCAACTCTCCCGGGGGGACACCGAGGCGGTCCCAGACAAGCCGAGAGACATACTCCCTCCAGCGTGTTCTAGGTCGACCCCGGGGTCTCTTCCCGGTTGGACATGCCCGAAACACCACACCAGGGAGGCGTCCGGGGGGCATTCTGACCAGATGCCCGAGCCACCTCAACTGGCCCCTCTCAATGCGGAGGAGCAGCGGATCTACTCCGAGCTCTCCCGGATGGCGGAGCTTCTCACCCTATCTCTAAGGGAGAACCCGCCACCCGGCGAAGGAAGCTCATTTCAGCCGCTTGTATCCGTGATCTTGTTCTTTCGGTCATTACCCAAAGCTCGTGACCATAGGTGAGGGTTGGAACGTAGATCGACTGGTAAATTGAGAGCTTCGCCTTGCGGCTCAGCTCCTTTTTCACCACAACGGACCGGTACAGGCACCGCTTAACAGCGGAGGCTGCAGCGATCCGTCTGTCGATCTCTCGCTCCATCCTTCCCTCACTCGTAAACAAGACCCCAAGATACTTAAACTCCTCCACTTGGGGCAGGACCTCATTCCTGACCCGGAGGGTGCATTCCACCATTGTCCGACTGAGAACCATGGCCTCGGACTTGGAGGTACTGATCTTCATCCCGGCTGCTTCGCACTCAGCCGCGAATCGCTCCAATGAGAGCTGGAGGGCCCGACTTGATGAAGCCAAAAGGACAACATCATCCGCAAAAAGCAGAGACGATATCCGATGGCCTCCAAACCAGAACCCCTCATCGCCTCGACTGCGCCTAGAAATTCTGTCCATAAAAATTATGAACAGAATCGGTGACAAAGGACAGCCTTGGCGGACTCCAACTCCCACTGGAAACGAATCCGACCTGCTGTTACCAATACGGACCAAACTCTGGCTCCGGTGATACAGCGACCGAATAGCTCGTAGCAACGGATCCGGAACGCCGTATTCTCGGAGCACGCCTTACAAGATCTTTCGAGGGACACGGTCGAAAGCCTTCTCCAAATCCACAAAGCACATGTGGACAGATTGGGCAAACTCCCATGCCCCCTCCAGAATCCTGTGGAGCGTATAGAGTTGGTCAAGAGTGCTGCGGCCAGGACGAAAACCACATTGTTCCTCCTGAATCCGAGGTTCGACTATCGGTCGGATCCTCCTCTCTAGTACCCCTGCATAGACTTTCCCAGGTAGGCTGAGGAGTGTAATTCCCCGATAATTGGAACACACCCTCCGGTCCCCTTCTTAAAAATTGGGACCACCACCCCAGTTTGCCAATCCAGAGGTACAGCCCCCGATGACCACGCGATGTTGCAGAGACGTGTCAACCAAGACAGTCCTACAACATCCAGAGCCCTGAGATATTCCGGGCGGATCTCGTCCAACCCCGGAGCTCGACCACCGAGGAGCTTTTTGACAACCTCAGTGACCTCCACTCCAGTGATGGGCGGACCCTCACCCCAGGGTCTTCCTCTTCCACGGAGGGCGTGTTGGTGGGATTGAGAAGGTCCTCAAAGTATTCCCTCCACCTCTCAACAACATCCTCAGTCAAGGTAAGCAGCTCCCCACCTCCACCGTAAACAGTGTTTGTGAAGAACTGCTTCCCCCTCCTGAGGCGTCGGATGGTGGCCCAGAACCTTTTTGAGGCCAACCGATAATCACTCTCCAGGCCCTCACCGAACTCCTCCCACGCCCGAGATTTTGCATCTGCGACAGCCTCGGCTGCAGCACGTTTGGCCTGCCGGTACCCGTTTGCTGCCTCAGGAGTCCCACAGGCTAATAAAACCCGATAGGCCTCCTTCTTCAGCTGGACGGCCCCCTTCACCGCAGGTGTCCACCACCGGGTTCGGGGATTGCCGCCACGACAAACACCGACGACCTTACGGCCACAGCTATGGGCACGAAACATGGCCCATTCGGATTCCATGTCCCCCGCCTCCTCCGGAACGTGGTTGTAGCTCTGCCGGAGGTGGGAGTTAAAGGCCTCTCGGACAGGGGGCTCCGCCAAACGTTCCCAGCAGACCCTGATTACACGCTTGGGCCTGCCAGGTCTGGAAGGCAACCTCCCACACCACCGAAGCCAACTCACCACCAGGTAGTGAGCGGTAGACAGCTCAGCTCCTCTCTTCACCCGAGTGTCCAGAACATATGGTCGCAAGTCCGATGACACGACTACAAAGTCAATCATCGAACTGCGACCTAGGGTGTCCTGGTGCCAAGTGCACTTATGGACACCCTTATGTTCGAACATGGTGTTCGTGATAGACAAACTGTGACGAGCACAGAAGTCCAACAACGACACACCATTCGGATTCAGACTGGAGAGGCCGTACCTACCGATCACACCCTTCCAGGTCACACTGTCGCTGCCCACATGGGCGTTGAAGTCTCGCAAGACAACGAGCGAGTCTCCCGAGGGAGCCGTTCTCCAACACCCCCAAAGACTCCAAAAGGGTGGGTACTCTGAACTGTCATTTGGTGCATAAGCACAAATAACAGTCAGGACCCGCCCCACCCGAAGACGGAGGGAAGCTACCCTTTCGTCAACCGGGAGAACCCCAACATTTGGGCACCGAGACGGGGGCAACAAGAATACCCACACCGGCTCGCCGCCTCCCCATGAGCAACTCCAGAATAGAAGAAGGTCCAGCCTCTTTCGAGATGGATGGTTCCAGAGTCCAAGCTATGCGTTGAGGTGAGCCCGACTATATCTAGTCGGTATCTCTCCACCTCACGCACCAAATCAGGCTCCTTTCCGCCAGAGAGGTGACATTCCATGTCCCGAAGGTCAGAGTAAGTAGCCGAGGATCAGTCCGACAGAACCCATGCCTTTGGCTGCCACCCAACTCACACTGCACCCGACCCTAAAACTCCTCCCACGGGTGGTGGGTCCATGGGAGGGCGGACCCATGTCTCCTTTTCGGGCTGGGCCCGGCCAGGCTCCATGGGCATAAGCCCGACCACCAGGCGCCGCCTTGAGCCCCTCCTGGGCCTGGCTCCAGGAGGGAACCCCGGTGACCCGCGTCCGGGCAAGGGAGACTGATTCCTATGTTGTCTCGTGTCTTAGGGGTTTGTTTTGAATCGCACTTTGTCTGGACCTTCACCCTGGACCTGTTTGCCTTGGGTGACCCTACCAGGGGCATTTGCCCCCGACAACATAGCTCCTAGGATCATTAGGTCACGCAAACCCCTCCACCACGATAAGGTGGCGATTCAAGGAGGGGTATATATATATACTAGTCTTTTTCAAAAAACTAGCATACTGTGATAAAGTTCATTATTTTCTGTAATGTACTGATAAAAATTCAACTTTCATATATTTTAGATTCATTGCACACCAACTGAAATATTTCAGGTCTTTTATTGTTTTAATTCTGATGATTTTGGCATACAGCTCATGAAAACCCAAAATTCCTATCTCAAAAAATTAGCATATCATGAAAAGGTACTCTAAACGAGCTATTAACCTAATCATCTGAATCAACCAATTAACTCTAAACACCTGCAAAAGATTCCTGAGGCTTTTAAAAACTCCCAGCCTGGTTCATTACTCAAAACCGCAATCATGGGTAAGACTGCCGACCTGACTGCTGTCCAGAAGGCCATCATTGACACCCTCAAGCAAGAGGGGAAGGCACAGAAAGAAATCTCTGAGCGAATAGGCTGTTCCCAGAGTGCTGTATCAAGGCACCTCAGTGGACCGTCTGTGGGAAGGAAAAACTGTGCCAGAAAACTCTGCACAACCAGAAGAGGTGACCGGACCCTGAGGAAGATTGTGGAGAAGGGCCAATTCCAGACCTTGGGGGACCTGTGGAAGCAGTCAACTGGGCTACAGGTGCCACATTCCCCAGGTCAAGCCACTTTTGAACCAGAAATAGCGGCAGAAGCGCCTGACCTGGCCTACAGAGAAGCAGCACTGGACTGTTGCTCAGTGGTCTAAAGTACTTTTTTCGGATGAAAGCAAATTTTGCATGTCATTCGGAAATCAAGGTGCCAGAGTCTGGAGGAAGACTGGGGAGAAGGAAATGCCAAAATGCCTGAAGTCCAGTGTCAAGTACCCACAGTCAGTGATGGTCTGGGGTGCCATGTCAGCTGCTGGTGTTGGTCCACTGTGTTTTGTCAAGAGCAGATAAGATAAGATAAGATACAGCTTTATTAATCTCACAATGGAGAAATTCACTGTTACAGGTTCTTGCGGTACCATCAGTAGGGGGTGCAAAAATAGATACAAATACAAACATACACACATACATATATATTATATAAGTAAATAAATAAATAGATACATAAATAGTATAAATTAATAAACAATAAAAGAAAAGAAGGGAACGACTTTATAGACTGGCCTATATTAAAGTGTAATGTATCTGAGTGCAGAGTAGATGGGTTGATGTTCACAGTCAGTGGGGTAGATGTGGCTGATTAAAGTGCGTGGGGTTTTTATTGCACATAACCGGTATTTTCACAGACAGTTACAAAGTGGCGTTGTACAGTCTGACAGCGGTGGGAATGAACAACCTGCGGTAGCGCTCCTTCCTGCATTGAGGATGTCTCAGTCGTCCACTGAAGGAGCTACTCAGCTTCTCGACAGTCTGGTGAAGTGGGTGAGAGCTGTTGTTCATGATGGATGTGAGCTTTGCTACCATCCTCCTCTCACTCACCTCCTCCACAGAGTCCAGTGGGCAGCTTGTGACCGCTTGTGCGCGAATGAGGAAAAATGGGCATATACATCATCTCAAACAATCAGCAGGAAGGAGGACAGACATTGCCTGAATTTGAATCACGTGACAGTTGCTCGGCAATCCACAAATAGTCAAGGGCCTACTGTATATCTTTTTAACTTCTGTTTTAGTCTATATTTTATTTCTTCGACTCCTACAGATTTTTTTTATTTTGTATTTAACTAAATGTTACTTTATGTGCCTTTTATCTGCAATGTTTGTTTCTTTATGTGTCATATTGATGGGGCTTTGAGTCCAACAATTTCACTGCTAGTAGTGATGTTCCATCCTCACCTAAATATGGCAATGAAACTTGAAACCTTCTGACAGTCAGACCACAGCAGGTGAGAAGCAGCATTCGCACCTCTTCCACAAGGCTAAAGAACACAGACACCCCACAGGACTGAGCCCAATTGTCTTCAGTTAGCTGCACTGGGGGGGACACTGACAACCTTGTGGAGAGTGGGACTCGAACCCCCAACCTTTGGCTCAGCAATCCAGCGCCCTATACCACTAGACCACCACTGCCCCCAAGACAGCCGCCATACATTAGGAGGAATATTCAACAAAGTGATGGTACATGGGCGATGACCTGGGCTTTACCACCTTGAAAGCAAAGGAGGGCATAATCTTTTTTTTTCCTTTTGGCTGTTCCCTTCAGGGGTCGCCACAGCAAATCATCTGCCTCCATTTCACCCTGTCCTCTGCATCTTCTCTGAAACCAACGACCTTCATGTCCTCCTCCACCGCATCCATAAATCTCTTTGGTCTTCCCCTAGGCCTTCTGCCTGGTAGTTCCAACCTCAGCATCCTACTACCAATATAGTCACTATCCCTTTCTTTGTACATGTCCAAACCATCTCAATCTAGCCTCTCTGACTTTGTCTTCAAAACCTCTTACATGTGCTGGCCCTCTGATGTACTCATTCCTGATCCTATCCATCCTTGTTACTCCCAAAGAGAAACTCAACATTTTCATCTCTGCTACCTCCAGCTCGGCCTCCTGTCTTTTCCTCAGTGCCACTGTTTCTAAACCATACCGAAGATACAGGAGCAGAGGGTGACTTATGAAAGCGGAGGTAAGAGCACACAGGTAGACTACATCTTGTGTAGGCGATGTAATTTGAAGGAAGTCAGTGACTACAAAGTAGTAGTGGGTGAGAGTATTGCCAAACAGCATAGGATGGTGGTGTGCAGGATGACGCTGATGGTGAGAAAGGTGAAAAAGGCAGAGCAGAAGACAAAGTGGTGGAAGCTGAAAAAGGAAGAGTGTCGTGTTGTCTTCAAGGAGGAGATAAAACAGGCTTTGGGTAGTCAGGAAGTGCTTCCAGATGACTGGACAACCACAGCCAATGTGATCAGGGAGACCGGTAGGAGAGTACTTGGTGTGTCCTCTGGAAGGAAAGTAGATAAGGAAACTTGGTGGTGGAATGAGGAAGTGCAGGAGTGTGTACAAAAGAGGTGAGCTAAGAAGAAATGGGACACAGAGAGGACCGAAGAGAGTAAACAGGAGTACAGGGAGACACAGCATAAGGCGAAGGTAGCGGTGTCAAAGGTCAAACAGAGGGCGTATGATGACTTGTATGATAGGTTGGATAGTAAGGAGGGAGAAAATGAGAGAGAAAAAAGAGTAGAAGGGGTGACCGTTGAGGAGCAGGAAGTAGCAAAGATTAGTAAGGGAGAAGTGAGGAGGGCATTGAAGAGGATGAAGAGTGGAAAGGCAGTTTGAAGGTGGAGGATTTTAAGTACTTGGACTCAACAATCCAGAGCAATGGAGAGTGTGGAAAAGAGGTGAAGAAGCTCGTGCAGGCAGGTTGGAATGGATGGAGAAAAGTGTCCGGTGTGATGTGTGATAGGAGAGTATCGGCAAGAATGAAGGGAAAAGTGTACAAGACGGTGATGAGGCCAGCAATGTTGTATGGTTTAGAGACAGTGGCCCTGGGGAAAAGACAGGAGTCAGAGTTGGAGGTAGCAGAGATGAAAATGTTGAGGTTCTCTTTGGGAGTAACGAGGATGGATAGGATCAGAAACGAGTACATCAGAGGGACAGCACATGTTAGAGGTTTTGGAGACAAAGTCAGAGAGGCTAGATTGAGATGGTTTGGACATGTACAGAGGAGGAATAGTGAGTATATTGGTAGTAGGATGCTGAGGTTGGAACTACCAGGCAGAAGGCCCAGAGGAAGACCAAAGAGAAGATTTATGGATGTGGTGAAGGCGGACATGAAGGTCGTTGGAGTAAAAGTGGAAGATGCAGAGGATAGGGAGAGATGGAGGCAGATCATTTGCTGTGGCGACCCCTGAAGGGAACAGCCGAAACGAAAAGAAGACAACATCGCTGGCCTCATCACCGTCTTGTACAATTTTCCTTTCATTCTTGCTGATACCTTGGAATCACACATCACATCAGACACTTTTCTCCAACCATTCCAACCTGCCTGTACACGCTTCTTCACCTCTCTTCCACACTCTCCATTGCTCTTGATTGTTGAGCCAAAGTACTTAAAATCCTCCACCTTCTTTATCTCTGCCCCCTGTAACCTCACCGTTCCTTTTGGGTCCTTTCTCATTCATACACATGTATTCTGTCTTACTGAGGCTAATCTTCATTCTTCTCCTTTCCAGGGCATACCTCCACCTCTCTAGATTTTCCTCCACTTGTTCTCTGCTCTCACGACAGATCACAATGTCATCTGCAAACATCATAGTCCATGGAGATTCTTGTCTAACCGCGTCTGTCAGCCTGTCCATCACCATAGCAAACAAGAAGAGGCTCAGAGCTGACTCTTGATGCAGTCCCACCTCCACCTTGAATTCTCGGTCACGCCGACAGCACACCTCACCACTGTCTTATATCTCTCATACATGTCCTGCACCACTCTAACATACTTTTCTGCCACTCCAGACTTCCTCATGCAATACCACAGTTCCTCTTTCAGCACCCCGTCATATGCTTTCTCCAGATCTACAACGGCACAAGGTACTTCCCTCTGACATTCTCTGTACTTCTCTATTAACATCCTCAAAGCAAACACTGCATCTGTGGTGCTCTTTCTTGTTATGAAGCCAAACTGTTGTTCACAAATGCTGACCTCTGTCCTTAGTCTAGCCTCCACAATTCTTTCCCATAACTTCATCGTATGGCTCATCAGCTTTATCCCTCAGCAGTTGCCACAACTCTGCACGTCTCCCTTGTTCTTTAAAATGGGCACCAGCACACGTCTCCATTCCTCCGGCATGCTCTCACTCTCTAATACCTTATTGAATGTTCTTCTCAGAAAATCTACTGCTACCTTACTGAGACACTTCCATACCTCCACCAGTATGTCATCAGGACCAACTGCCTTTCCACTCTTCATCCTCTTCACTGTCCTCCTTACTTCACCTTTACTAATCTTTGCTACTTCCTGGTCCTCCACAGTCACCTCTTCTACTTTTTTTTCTCTCCCATCCATCAGCTCTTCAAAGTACTCTTTCCATCTTCCCAGCACACTTCTGTCATCAGTCAATACAATTCCCTCTCTGTCGTTTATCACTCTAACTTGCTGCATGTCCTTCCCATCTCTATTTCTCCGCTGTGCCAACCTGTATAAATCATTTTCTTCCTCCTTACTGTCCAACCAAGCATACAAGTCATCATACGCTCTCTGTTTGGCCTTTGATACCTTCACCTTTGCCTTACGCTGTGTCTCACTGTACTCCTGTTTACTCCCTTCAGTCCTCTCAATGCCCCACTTCTTCTTAGCTATTCTCTTCCTTTGTACACACTCCTGCACTTCCTCATTCCACCACCAAGTCTCCTTATCTATATTCCTTCCAGAGGACACATCAAATACTTTCCTACCTGTCTCCCTGATCACATTTGCAGTCATCTGGAATCACTTTCTGACCACCCAAAGCCTGTTTCAACTCCTTTTTCCGCTTCCACCACTTTGTCTTCTGCTCTGCCTTTGCCTTTTTCACCTTCCTCACCATCAGCGTCATCCTGCACACCACCGTCCTATGCTGTTTGGCAACACTCTCACCCACTACTACTTTGCAGTCACTGACTTCCTTCAAATTACATCATCTACACAAGATGTAGTCTACCTGTGTGCTCCTGTCTCTTCGAGAAGAAAGTATTCACCACAGCCATTTCCATCCTTTTTGCAAAATCTATCAACATCTGTCCTGCTGTGTTCCTGTCCTGGATACCAAACCTGCCCATCACTTCCTCGTCCCCTCTGTTGCCTGCACCGACATGTCCATTGAAGTCTGCACCAGTGACCACTCTTTCACCTCTGGGGGTACTCTGCATCACTTTATCTAACTCACTCTAGAATCTCTCCTTATCCTGTAGTTATCATCTTGCCTGTGGAGCATAAGGACTAACAACATTGAACATCACGCCTTCAATTTCTAACTTGAGACTCCTCACTCTGTCTGACACTTTTTTCACTTCTAGAACATTCCTGACCAACCCCTCATTCAAGATGACTCCTACTCCATTTGTCTTCCCATCCACACCATGATAGAACAGCTTAATCCTTGCTCCTAAGCTTCTCGCCTTGCTATCTTTCCACCTGGTCTCCTGAACACACAGTATGTCCACCTTCCTCCTCTTCATCATGTCAGCCAGCTGTCTAGCTTTTCCTGTCATAGTTCCAATATTCAAAGTCCCTCCTCTCAGTCCTAGACTCATGCCTTTCCTCTTCTCTCTCCACCTACGGACACGCCTCCCGCCTCTCCTTCTTCGACCAACAGCAGTCCAATTTCCACCAGCACCCTGTTGGTTAACAGCACTGATGGCGGTCGTTGTTTACCTGGGCCTCGACCGATCCAGTATGGAGGTAATATTAATGCTTTGCATGTTCGAGCTGGCACAGGTTTTACGTCGGATGCTCTTCCTGACACAAACCTCTGCATTTATCCGGGCTTGGAATCCGCATAATAGACAACACTGGCTTGTTCCCCCTTATGGCTGCATTAGAGGGCATAATCAACCTCAGGAAGATGGGGAGAAATGAGCGCAGTCCCCACCGGAGTGTGTGGAAGATGCAAAGTTCAGAATCAGAATACTTTATTGATCCCAGAGGAAATTGAGCAGCTGACCAGCTGAAATGAGCAACCAACACTTCGGACCTCATTGCCAAAGCACAACAAAGACTCCTCTTTCTCAAGAAGCTGAAGAAGGCCCAGCTTCCTCAAAAATTGATGCTCAACTTTTATAGGAGCACCATGGAGAGTGCCTCACGAGCTCCACTACAATGTAGTATGCTAGCTGTACAGCTGCAGAATGCAATAGACCACAGCAGGTGGTGAGGTCAGCCCAGCACATCATTGGGGTCGAACTCCCACAGCTGGATTCCATAAACATCAGCAGACTGAGGAAGAACCTTAACCAAGAACACACACACACTAAAAGCACATAGAACCTCCTGTCCCCTTCCTCAGGCTCACTGAGGCTATGACTTCAAACACACACAAACTGTACGCAGTGTGTGGCTGCTCACATTCAGCACATTCGTACACTCTTCACTTTTAATTTTTGCACAGTTGGATTTATATTTAGATATATTTGTTTTTGTTTGTTTGTTTTGGATAACAGACCCACACAGTTTTATTGTACTCTGCAAATATATCAGTACAGGCTTAAGTACACCAGGACATGTTTCAGTGCTTGGTTCAGTACACTGGGACAGTACACATGAAATTGCTTCTTTCTGCTTTTGGTGAGTTATTTGTTTACTGGAAACTGTGTTTTCTTGCTATGTGTGGTTTATTCGTGTTTCACTAGCAAGAATCAGATTAATAGAGTAGAAAGAGGGCTTTTTTTTCATATTACACACACACACACAGAGCTATGTAATACTGCAATACTGTACATTTATATTCGGCGCCACTACGAGACTCAGCATGGTGACAATACGACAGCCTGCAAGGACAACTGAGACGAGAGAAGATAAATGAGTTGCTGGTGGGTCTGAAGAAACAGTCGTCTGTTTTCACTTGGAGCCCAGAGGTCAGTGATGCAGCAGTAAAAGCCACCTATATAATTGTTAACAAAATAGCATTAGCTTCAAAGCCGTATTACGAAGGGGAGCTCATCAAAACATGCATGAGGAAGTCTGCAGAATTTGTATGTCCCGAGAAGCGACAAGCTTTTGCCAACATTAGCCTGACGAGGAATACTCTGGCAGAGAGGATTTCGGAACTATCCGCAGATTTGGACAACCAACTGAAACACAAAGTCAAGTCATTTCTTGTATTTTCTGTTGCAGTTGATGAAATTGAATTGAATTGCGCAACTGGCTATATTTATTCGTAGAGTTGATGAGACATTAGCCATCACAGAGGAGTTCCTTGAGTTGGTACCTATGACAGACACCATAACAGCAGCGGACATTTTCAGCTGTCTTGTTTGTGTGCTGGACAAAGTCGGAGTAGACTGGTCGCGTGCCGCAGCTTGGCTACAGATGGCACGCTATCAGTGATCGGAAAAAAAGCAGGTGTTGTGACAAAATTCAGAGAGAAAGTACAAGCTGCAAATGGAGGAGATGCTTTTTGGACATCTCATTGTATTTTGCACCAGGAGTCATTGTGTTGCAAGTCATTAAAAATGGGTCACATCATGGAGGTGGTTGGCCGGACTGTTAATTTTATCTGAGCCAGCGGTCTGAATCATCGTCAGTTTGACTGCTTTCTCAGTGACGACAAAATGACCCATGGCCTGCCATACCACACTGAAGTAAGATGGTTGAGCCGAGGTGCCGTGCTGAAGCGTTTCTTTGAGCTTTGAGAGGTCATTGAACAGTTTATGGAGACAAAAGTAAAGCCAGTGATGGAATTATAATCTCTGGAATGGCTGCAGGACCTTGGATATTACAGAGCACCTCAATAATTTGAACAAAATGTTGCAAGGCCGTAAAAAAGTTGTCACACAGTATTATGACCGTGTACGTGCTTTCAAGATGAAGCTGACTTTGTGGGACACAACATAGCTGGCATGTGGCAACTTGCTGATTGTTGTGGGAGTTTGAGAAACGGTTTCAGGTGTTTGGTGAACTCAAGACAGAATTTGCAGTTTTTCGCTCACCCTTCACAGTCAAAGATTCTGATGTCAACATTCAATTCAAAATAATTGATTTGCAATGGGCTACAAATTTGAAGAAAACATTTGTTTCAGTGGACTTGGACACATTTTATCAGTATCTCCTGCCAGGGTAACCCAAATGAACAGCCCGAAGTGCAAAAATTTTGTGCATGTTTGGGACTCCTACCTTTGTGCACAGGTTTTCTCTGTAATGAACATCAATCAAACAAAACTGCGCTCAAGGCTCACACACCAACACTTAAATGCCATTCTGAAACTGGTCGCTACTCAGGACCTGACGCCTGACACTGATGCAATTGTGCAGGTTAAAAGATCATACCTGTCAAGTTGTACGGTTTTGGCGTAATTTGTACAAGTGAGCACTGATTTTTAAATGTGTACGCCGTACGTCCGAAATCTGTACGTTTTTCGATCATTTCGTCTTTTTTTTTTAACTCCGTTTTTTGTGTCACCGTTTCTTTAAAGAGACGATACGCCGAATTGGTCTGTAGCCGTTTTCTCGCGAGAATCGCGCGTTGCGTTTATCGTCTGCTATCGTCTGCTCTTTCCGACCACGTGACCAAGACTTTCACTTCCGCCATCATTCAAGTCAAACTTAATTGCGAGCTCAAGTGCCATGAAGTGAAGCCATCAAAAGAAATGATTGAAAGTGCCAAAAGTGCTACATATAGTCATAATAAAGATCACTGTTAAATTTT
Organism: Plotosus lineatus; assembly: GCA_024760905.1. Classification (NCBI taxonomy): domain Eukaryota; kingdom Metazoa; phylum Chordata; class Actinopteri; order Siluriformes; family Plotosidae; genus Plotosus; species Plotosus lineatus. The sequence continues at coordinate 51,710,267 of CM045738.1, forward strand.
CTTAATCATGCAGCTGAAGATATTACTCTTTTATTTGATTGCACCAGGTTATATGTTACAACATTACCAATAAATTCATATTATATTAAAAATAGAGTTTAATTTTTGTTTCATATTGCACGCGATAATAAGACGCGTAAGATTAGTTGCTATTTTGTAAGGGCATAAGTAGCCATTTGTAAGATCGCCAACGGCCTAGGGTTGACAGGTATGAAAGATGCCAAGTTACAGGAGCAAAAACAAAGTAATCTAAACTAGGCTAATTCTTGTTAAATGCTGCATCAGAAACATTTTGCACTCAAAAAACATAGATCTGTGGAAAGAAATTCTTGCTGTAATAACAGTTAAAAATTGGACAATTTGTTAGTCACCAGCTTTACTACAAAGGAGTTTGCTCATAAATTTTATGGATGCATTTTTTATGTCTGTTTCATGTATAAAGCTTATATTTACAGGCCAGCTGATTACTTTCTTTCTTATACATTTTAAAATGGCCACCACTTTGGTTTGTAAGATGTGGGGAGTCAATTTAAGTTTTGAGAATTATTACACACGTAGAAAAATAATTACTATACAGTAGGCACTTGACCATTCACGGTTCAATGCGTGCGCCCCCACAGATTGGCGACAAAGCTTTTGTTTCTCCTTCTGCTGATTGGTTGCAGATGATGTGTTAGTGTTTTTAATGATTATTTATACCCATGCTACTCAAACACCCCGCATCTTCTCTAGCTTCTGGTAAGGAGCCTAAACACTTTCTTCTTCTTTTACTTTCGGCTGCTCCCTTCAGGGGTCGCCACAGCAAATCATCCGCCTCCACCTCACCCTGTCCTCTGCATCTTCTTTTCTGACTCCAACGACCTTCATGTCTTCCTTCACCACATCCATAAATCTCTTCTTTGGTCTTCCTCGAGGCCTTCTGCCTGGTAGTTCCAACCTCAGCATCCTACTGCCAATATACTCACTATCCCTCCTCTGTACATGTCCAAACCATCTCAATCTAGCCTCTCTGACTTTGTCTCCAAAACATCCGACGTGGGCTGTCCCTCTGATATACTCATTTCTGATCCTATCCATCCTCGTTACTCCCAGAGAGACCCTCAACATTTTCATCTCCGCTACCTCCAGCTCTGCCTCCTGCCTTTTCCTCAGCGCCACTGTTTCTAAGCCATACAACATCGCTGGCCTCACCACCGTCTTGTACACTTTTCCCTTCATTCTTGCTGACACTCTCCTATCGCACATCACACCGGACACTTTTCTCCAACCATTCCAGCCTGCCTGCACACGCTTCTTCACCTCTTTTCCACACTCTCCATTGCTCTGGATTGTTGAGCCTAAGTACTTAAAATCCTCCACCTTCCTTATCTCTGCTCCCTGTAACATCACCGTTCCTCCTAGGTCCTTCTCATTCACACACATGTATTCTGATTTTCTGAGGCTAACCTTCATTCCTCTCCTTTCCAGGGCATACCTCCACCTCTCTAGATTTTCCTGCACTTGTTCTCTGCTCTCACTACAGATCACAATGTCATCTGCAAACATCATAGTCCATGGAGATTCTTGTCTCACCTCGTCTGTCAGCCTGTCCATCACCATAGCAAACAAGAAGGGGCTCAGAGCTGACCCTTGATGCAGTCCCACCTCCACCTTGAATTCGGCGGTCACACCGACAGCACACCTCACCACTGTCTTACATCTCTCATACATGTCCTGCACCACTCTAACATACTTCTCTGCCACTCCAGACTTCCTCATGCAATACCACAGTTCTTCTCTCGGCACCCTGTCATATGCTTTCTCCAGATCCACAAAGGCACAATGTAGCTCCCTCTGACCTTCTCTGTACTTCTCTATTAACATCCTCAAAGCAAACATTGCATCTGTGGTGCCCTTTCTTGGCATGAAACCAAATTGTTGTTCACAAATGCTGACCTCTGCCCTTAGTCTAGCTTCCACTATTCTTTCCCATAACTTCATCGTATGGCTCATCAACTTTATCCCTCTGTAGTTGCTGCAACTCTGCACGTCTCCCTTGTTCTTAAAAATGGGCACCAGCACACTTCTCCTCCACTCCTCCGGCATCTGCTCACTCTCTAGTACCTTGTTGAATGTTCTTGTCAGAAAATCTACTGCTACCTCTCCTAGACCCTTCCATACCTCCACAGGTATATCATCAGGACCAACTGCCTTTCCATTCTTCATCCTCTTCAATGCCCTTCTCACTTCACCCTTACTGATCTTTGCTACATCCTGCTCCTCAATGGTCACCTCTCTTTTTTTTTCTCTCTCATTTTCCTCATTCATCAGCTCTTCAAAGTACTCTTTCCATCTTCCCAGCACACTTCTGTCATCAGTCAATACATTTCCCTCTCTGTCCTTTATCACTCTAACTTGCTGCACGTCCTTCCCATCTCTATTTCTCTGCTGTGCCAACCTGTATAGATCATTTTCTCCATCCTTACTGTCCAACCTATCATACAAGTCATCATACGCCCTCTGTTTGGCCTTAGCCACTGCTACTTTCGCCTTATGCTGTGTCTCCCTGTACTCCTGTTTACTCTCTTCGGTCCTCTCAATGTCCCACTTCTTCTTAGCTAACCTCTTCCTTTGTACACACTCCTGCACTTCCTCATTCCACCACCAAGTCTCCTTATCTACTTTCCTTCCAGAGGACACACCAAGTACTCTCCTACCTGTGTCCCTGATCACATTTGCTGTGGTTGTCCAGTCATTTGGAAGCACTTCCTGGCCACCCAAAGCCTGTTTCAACTCCTCCTTGAAGACAACACGACACTCTTCCTTTTTCAGCTTCCACCACTTTGTCTTCTGCTCTGCCTTTGCCTTTTTCACCTTTCTCACCATCAGAGTCATCCTGCACACCACCATCCTATGCTGTTTGGCAACACTCTCACCCGCTACTACTTTGCAGTCACTGACTTCCTTCAAATTACATCGCCTGCACAAGATGTAGTCTACCTGTGTGCTTTTATAAGTCACCCTATGCTCCTGTTTCTTCTGGAAGAAAGTATTCACCACAGCCATTTCCATCCTTTTTGCAAAATCTACCAACATCTGTCCTTCTGCGTTCCTGTCCTGGATACCAAACCTGCCCATCACTTCCTCGTCCCCTCTGTTGCCTGCACCAACATGTCCATTGAAGTCCGCACCAATGACCACTCTTTCACCTCTGGGGATACTCTGCATCACTTCATCTAAGTCACTCCAGAATCTCTCCTTCTCTTCTAGCTCACATCCTGCCTGTGGGGCATAAGCACTAACAACATTGAGCATCACACCTTCAATTTCTAACTTGAGACTCATCACTCTGTCTGACACTCTTTTCACTTCTAGAACATTCCTGGCAAACTCTTCCTTCAAGATGACCCCTACTCCATTTCTCTTCCCATCCACACCGTGATAAAATAGCTTAAACCTTGCTTCTAAGCTTTTAGCTTTGCTACTTTTCCACCTGGTCTCCTGAACACACAGTATGTCCACCTTCCTCCTCTGCATCATGTCAGCCAGCTCTTTACCTTTTCTTTGCATAGTTCCAACATTCAAAGTCCCCACTCTCAGTCCTGGACTCATGCCTTTCCTCTTCTCTCTCTACCTACGGACACGCCTCCCACCTCTCCTTCTTCGACGTCTTCGACCAACAGTAGTCCAATTTCCATCAGCACCCTGTTGATTGACAGCACTGATGGCGGTCGTTGTTAACCCGGGCCTCGACCGATCCGGTATGGGGGTAATACTTCTGATTTGCATCATAAATGTTTGGCATTGGTTTTACGTCGGATGCCCTTCCTGACACAACCCTCTGCATTTCTCCGGGCTTGGGACCGGCATGAGGGGGAGAGACACTGGTTAGTGCCCCCCCCACCCCACCCCCCCACCTCATGGCTGCATTAAGGAGCCTAAGCACTTTATTTATTCATAAATATTATCACAGTACAAAATTTCAAAAGTTTTCACTTGGTCATTACTACACTTTAATACATTATTATTATACTCACGGATTAGTGGCAAACCCGGAAGTTACTGGCATGTAATTCAAATTTGGCCAGTGGCTGAGAGCTTTTGTTTCTCACTCCTGCTGATTGGTTGCAGATGATGTGTACACCTCTTTTTTTTTTTTTTCTCTCCTTCGCACACATCATCAACATGATTGCTTGAATTGCAAATTTAAAGTTTTTTTTTATTGTGTTCTTAATGATTACTTAAGTGCTATGATGCCACTCAAATGCCCTGCATCTTCTCTCGCTTCTAGTAAGGAGCCTCAGTGCTTTATTTATTCAGAAATATTATCACAGTACAAAATGAAAGTTTTAATCATTACAGGGCTCCATCGCTACTTCGCGCTTCAATTCATGCGGCTTCAGTGCATTGTGGTTTATTTTTTTAACAATATTAATCGAATGTAAAAATAAGGAAATTAAGGAAGAATATGGGAAAAAGTTAAGAAAAATGCTGCAAAACAAGGCCGATTATGCAATAAAAAAAAAAAAAACCCAAATCAAACAAAAACAAAAGAACAACCCAAAATCCCCCATCAAAACTACTTACGTTTTTATGTGAGGTGCGCATCTGAGTGTGTGCGAGCGCGCGCGTCTATATGTGTGGGTATTTATATTTTATTTACATCTTATGAATTATTGTTGAATATTTAATTGTTATTATAAGAATTTATAGCATTGAGTATGTATTTATTGATATTATATACACATATGCATGCACGTATACGTCAGTCGGGGGTGGGTAATGTGATCGTATTTTGTGGAAATCAGCAGTCGCGGTGGGGGGGGTTCTCGGTCCCCATTAACCGTGGAAAGTGAGGGATCCCTGTACTACATTTTACTGCATTATTACTGTATTCATGAGTACGATTGGCGATAGAATGTGTTTAAGAAGCATATTTTTTAGCATATGTAATAGCATACATAGGGTTTTAAAACCCCATCAATAACTCACAAATTTTCATGATCCGTGGGAAGGGCAGGAACCGAACCATCGCGAAAAACGGGGGCCTACTGTCCATCCATCTCAGCCATTTGCACCACTGCTGATCTACTCCACGCCCTTCGATCTTGCGCTCTCTGCGTCCACATGCTGCTGGCCTTCGCTTCTATCTCCTCTCTCCATCTCCTCTTCGGTCTACCTTTTGCTCTGTTCCCCTCTCTTGGTTGCCACTCAATTGTTTTCTTTGCCCATTTGTTATTTTCCATCCAGAAAAAGCATTGCTCTTTCCATACTTCTCTGCGCCACAGCAAGTTTGTGCTTCTAACGATTTGTTAGCGACCACGTCTCAGCTACATAGGTCATTGCTGGTAGTATGACCATGTCTATAATCTTTTTCTTCAGACTCATGGGCATCCTCTTATCCTTTAGGAAGTTGCTGTACTGGCCGAATCTTTTCCATCCTGATGTTATTCTTTGATCGATCTCTTTGGCCATCTCATTTCCTGGTGTTAACAGCCTTCCTAGATACTTGTACTGGTCTACCTCTTCTAGATGTTCTCCATCAATGGATATCGCTTGTCTCTGTATTCTCCTTGCCACTTCATTGCACATGATCTTGGTTTTCTTCTTGTTCATCTTCATGTCAACTTTTTTTCCTTCTCTGTTCAGATTGTTTAGCAGATTCTCCAGCTCTTCCTCTGTCTTCGCAAACAAGATATCATTCTCAAATCATAGATTGTCAAGTCTCTCTCCATTGATGTTGATTCTGTTTTCAATGTCTATCCTCTTAAAGATCTCATCGACTACTGATGTAAACATTACTGGTGACAACGTGTCTCCTTATCAGGCCCCTTTCATAATGTTAATTTTTCTGCTTAACTTTTATGTTCTGATTTGTGCAATGTCTCCCCTGTAGGTTTCTTTCAGGATGTTGATATATTTCTCTTGAATACCGGGGCCTACTGTATCTTTACTTAATCTTATAGTGCAATAGGCTCCATATTTTTCAGTTCTAAATACCTGTGACTTAAAGTTTTGTGCCGTCATACAAATACTGTGATCAGTTGTAATGCACACAATGCAGCCGTGAGGGGGGGGGCACAAACCAGTGTCTCTCCCTCACGCCGGTCCCGAGCCCGGATAAATGCAGAGGGTTGCGTCAGGAAGGGCATCCGGCGTAAAACAAATGCCAAATAAACTATGCGAATCACAAGAATCACATACCGGATCGGTCGAGGCCCGGGTTAACAACGACCGCCATCAGTGCCGTCAACCAACAGGGTGCTGATGGAAATTGGACTACTGTTGGTCGAAGACGTCGAAGAAGGAGAGGCGGGAGGCATGTCCGTTGCCAGAGAGAGAAGAGGAAAGGCATGAGTCTAGGACTGAAAGTAGGGACTTTGAATGTTGGAACTATGGCAGGAAAAGGTAGAGAGCTGGCTGACATGATGCAGAGGAGGAAGATGGACATACTGTGTGTTCAGGAGACCAGGTGGAAAGGTAGCAAGGCTAGAAGCATAGGAGCAGGGTTTAAGCTGGTTCATCACGGTGTGGATGGGAAGAAAAATGGATTCGGAGTCATCTTGAAGGAGGAGTTTGCCAGGAATGTTCTAGAAGTGAAAAGAGTGTCAGACCGAGTGAGGAGTCTCAAGTTAGAAATTAAAGGTGTGATGGTCAATGTTGTTAGTGCTTATGCCCCACAGACATAACACAGTGAGCGAGAAGAGAAGGAGAGATTCTGGAGGGAGTTAGATGAAGTGATGCAGAGTACCCCCAGAGGTGAAAGAGTGGTCATTGGGGCAGACTTCAATGGACATGTTGGTGCAGGAAACGGAGGGGACGAGGAAGTGATGGGTAGGTTTGGTATCCAGGACAGGAACGCAGAAGGACAGATGTTGGTAGATTTTGCAAAAAGGATGGAAATGGCTGTGGTGAATACTTTCTTCCAGAAGAGAGAGGAGCATAGGGTGACTTATAAAAGTGGAGGTAGGAGCACACAGGTAGACTACATCTTGTGCAGGCGATGTAATTTAAAGGAAGTCAGTGACTGCAAAGTAGTAGCGGGTGAGTGTGTTGCCAAACAGCATAGGATGGTGGTGTGCAGGATGATGCTGATGGTGAGGAAGGTGAAGAAAGCAAAGGCAGAGCAGAAGACAAAGTGGTGGAAGTTGAAAAAGGAAGGGTGTCGGGTTGTCTTCAAGGAGGAGTTGAAACAGGCGTTGGGTGGTCAGGAAGTGCTTCCAGATGACTGGACAACTACAGCTAATGTGATCAGGGAGACAGGTAGGAGAATACTTGGTGTGTCATCTGGAAGGAAAGTAGATAAGGAGACTTGGTGGTGGAATGAGGAAGTGCAGGAGTGTGTACAAAGGAAGAGATTAGCGAAGAAGAAGTGGGACATTGAGAAAACCGAAGAGAGTAAACAGGAGTACAGGGAGACACAGCGTAAGGCAAAGGTAGCAGTGTCAAAGGCCAAACAGAGCACGTTTGATGACTTGTATGCTCGGTTGGAAAGTAAGGAGGGAGAAAATTATTTATACAGGTTGGCACAGCAGAGAAATAGAGATGGGAAGGACGTGCAGCAAGTTAGAGTGATAAAGGACAGAGAGGGAAATGTATTGACTGATGACAGAAGTGTGCTGGGAAGATGGAAAGAGTACTTTGAAGAGCTGATGAATGAGGAAAATGAGAGAAAAAAGAGTAGAAGAGGTGACTGTTGAGGACCAGGAAGTAGCAAAGATCAGTAAGGGTGAAGTGAGGAGGGCATTGAAGAGGATGAAGAATGGAAAGGCAGTTGGTCCTGATGACATACCGGTGGAGGTATGGAAGTGTCTAGGAGAGGTAGCAGTAGATTTTCTGACAAGAACATTTAACAAGGTCTTAGAGAGTGAGAGGATGCCAGAGGAATAGAGGAGAAGTGTGCTGGTGCCCATTTTTAAGAACAAGGGAGACGTGCAGAGTTGTGGCAACTACAGAGGGATAAAGTTGATGAGCCATACGATGAAGTTATGGGAAAGAATACTGGAAGCTAGACTAAGGGCAGAAGTCAGCATTTGTGAACAACAGTTTGGTTTCATGCCAAGAAAGAGCACCACAGATGCAGTGTTTGCCTTGAGGATGTTAATGGAGAAGTACAGAGAAGGTCAGAGGGAGCTGCATTGTGCCTTTGTGGATCTGGAGAAAACATATGACAGGGTGCCGAGAGAAGAACTGTGGTATTGCATGAGGAAGTCTCGAGTGGCAGAGAAGTATGTTAGAGTGGTGCAGGACATGTATGAGAGATGTAAGACAGTGGTGAGGTGTGCTGTCGGTGTGACACAAGAGTTCAAGGTGGAGGTGGGACTGCATCAAGGGTCAGCTCTCAGCCCCTTCTTGTTTGCTATGGTGATGGACAGGCTGACAGACGAGGTTAGACAAGATTCCCCATGGACTATGATGTTTGCAGATGACATTGTGATCTGTAGTGTGAGCAGAGAACAAGTGCAGGAAAATCTAGAGAGGTGGAGGTATGCCCTGGAAAGGAGGGGAATGAAGATTAGCCTCAGTAAGACAGAATACATGTGCATGAATGACAAGGACCAAAGAGGAACGGTGAGATTACAGGGAGCAGAGATAAGAAAGGTGGAGGATTTTAAGTACTTAGGCTCAACAATCCAGAGCAATGGAGAGTGTGGAAAAGAGGTGAAGAAGCGTGTACAGGCAGGTTGGAATGGTTGGAGAAAAGTGTCCGGTGTGATGTGTGATAGGAGGGTATCGGAAGAATGAAAGGAAAAGTGTACAAGACGGTGTTGAGGCCAACGATGTTGTATGGGTTAGAAACAGTGGCCCTGGGGAAAAGACAGGAGGCAGAGTTGGAGGTAGCAGAGATGAAAATGTTGAGGTTCTCTTTGGGAGTCACGAGGATGGATAGGATTAGGAATGAGCACATCATAGGGACAGCACATGTAAGACGTTTTGGAGACAAAGTCAGAGAGGCTAGATTGAGATGGTTTGGACATGTACAGAGGAGGGATAGTGAGTATATTGGTAATAGGATGCTGAGGCTGGAACTACCAGGCAGAAGGCCGAGAGGAAGACCAAAGAAACAATTCATGGATGTGGTGAAGGAGGACATGAAGGTCGTTGGTGTAAGAGAAGATGATGCAAAGGATAGGGTGAGATGGAGGCTGATGATTCGCTGTGGCGACCCCTGAAGGGAAAAGCCGAAAGGAAAAGAAGTTGTAATGCACACATATAAATGATAAACTGAAGCAAATTGCATGTTCTTCTTGAGAAATTGTTCATAACATGTTTTGTAAAATGATAGTTCATTAAATTAAAAAATATCCCAATGTAATTGTACTTCTTTCCAAGGGGAAAACATGAATTTATTATTATTTATAGCTATGATAAGCTGTACTATGATTTTAATGGTCCAGCCACTTGGCATCAAATTAGGCTGTATGCCGCCCCTGAACTAAAATGAGTTTGACACCCCTGCACTAGAATCTTACTTATTACAGTATAAAATGAAGTGTGGAATATAATTTTGAGGTGTGTGTGTGTGTGTGTGTGTGTGTGTGAGAAGGATGCCCCCACCATCAGACATTGTGAAAGTGGCCGTCGAGTGGCCCGGAGCGAATGCACAACTCATCGAGATCGATCAGGTCTGAAATTCTCAAACTCCATAATCATCTTACTACTGATGATTTATTCATTAATTTGGTCATCTGTTTGTGTGTATGTGTGTTACAGAAAAAGCCACTGTCCTCCATAATAAGAGAAGTGTGTGATGGGTGAGTGAATACAGTCGTTATTAATTAAACACTGTGCTGGTTTTTGATTGATCGGAAGGTGATTAATGGTGTACACATTGTAATACAGCTCCAACAGTAGTGCAGGTTTATATTAATGATTGTTCTTATACATTATTGTTTCTATAATAACAGATCATACACATGGGCCTGTACTGAGTGGTGTATTGGGGTGTATACAGTGGTGTGTGCACCAGTTTATATGGTGGAACTTTGTTTAAAAAAACTGGAACCTTGATCAAGCTTATATATGAACATTTTAATCCTTAATAAATTGCTGTTGTGTAACAGGAAGAAAACATGTATAACCATGTTGAAGGTGTAATGTAAAACAGTGTAAATTACAGTGGTGCCTTGACTTACGAAATTAATTTGTTCCGAGGGCAAGCTTGTAAGTCAAAATGTTCGTGTGATAAAACAAAAATTCCCATAGGAAATAATAGAAAACCAATTCATCCAACCCCCTCCCAAACCCATATAACCTGACACAAACATATATATTTGACCTAATATATTAAGATAAACATGTTAAAACAATAAATATTTCATAATAATAACAATACATGTATGTACATTAACATTAATAATAAAACAAGAGTAAACAATAAGTCGACTAACCCTTCTGATCATCGACTGCGGCAGAGATGTCACGTGGGTGTGAAGATGTCACGTGGGCGGGCATGAGGTGGTGCATCACCGAGAAGGATGAGGAGGAGAATTTTGTGCATGTGCACGCTACGAATGCCAGCGTGAAAAAGCTCGTGGTGAGCTCCCACAAGGCTACTGCTTCTCAAATAATGGGGCACATCCCCCTTGGGGGGCATGGTGTGATGTGAGGGGGGGGCATGTATGATCCTGAGGACATGCTTTTTTGCCATACACTACAATTAAGTGTAATTGTGTATCCTGTAGAGTAGGTGGCAGTGGCACTCTTACTGTGTTCCCTATGTTATAGGGAAAAAGCATCGAGCAAACAATATGAAGTGCAGTATCTATTTATAGTCGCGCACGGGGTGAGGGGGTGTGAAATGTTTATTTTTTCTTTCTATGGGGGCATTACAAAAATACTTGAAGCACTGCACAAGGCGTTCTCGGAGCGCGGAGGAATACACATGGAATAATACGAGGTTAATTGGCCTGGAAAAGCCATTTCTCCAGCAGAGCTCATTAAAAAAAAGATTTTTGGTGGATCAAAGCTCATATCATGGAAAATTTGTTATAAAAGAAACTCGTAAGACAAGGTACCACTGTATTTAAAATAGAAGAACAATTCATAAAGATAATAATTCTTATTATTAGTCTCAGTGCCCAGTATCTCCCTCCTGTTTTCATGCGAGTTGAATCACTAACTCTGCCCACTTATTTTGAATATATAACAGATGTATTGCAATAAAAAAATTTAAGAACATTTTCTGCTTTAATTGATGATATCAAGAAATATTTTATTGTTGATTTTTTGGTATCAGATGGTCTCTGTCCGGATCAGAGCAGTTTGCTTTACGCTACGCTGATGGAGCTCAGCTTTATATCACTGATCAGGTAACATGCACGTTTTACACACAGACATACACAATTCTGATAGGATCATAAGAAGAATTAAACAGACTGTGTTTTTTGTGTTTCAGAGCCGTGGAGAAATCAAGAACGGCACCATCCTGAGATTAGCCATCGCTCCGGTGTGTCTTCACACTTTTCCTGAAAGTGTTACTCCAAAATATTTTTCTTTTGGTCTTTGTCTCACTTTGATGCAAAGAAGATTGGAATTTAATATGTAGTAGATGTTAACTTTACAATCACAGATCGGATGATAATGACACGGCTGTTTACTCCTCCCAGAATGAGAAAATTATGAATGACTGTTTTCTGTGTGATTTCTTTGTGTGTTTGATTTTTTTTTTCAGACTCGAGCGGCTCGTCAGCTCCTCGACAGGATTCAGTCTCTGAGCATCGACGCTCGTCTGGAGGCTCTAAAGGAACTAGCCAAGCTTTCGGCTGACCCCACTTTTGCCACAGAATTCATTAACATCGAAGGAATTAACACACTGGCACGACTGGTTGAGAGCGGCACACAGTGAGTCACACATACATACATACACTAACAAACCACAACATGCAAACACAACATGCGAAGACACCACCCTGCCACCCCACCCTAATACCTCACGCCAACCATCCACACAAATACCCCTCATTAGCACCCCATACTGACAACCCATTTTAACACTAACATCCCATACTAACAACCCACACTAATACAACATGCACTCCACATTAATATCTCATGCTAGCAACCCATTCTAACACCTACACTAACACCCTGTGCTAGCATGCCATGCTAACATTCCACACTGAGACTCCATTTTAACAACCCATGCTAACACTACATGCTAGGACACCCACATTAAAACCTCGTGAAAAACAACACATTCTAACACTCCACGTGAACATCCTCTGCTAACACCCAAAGCTAACAACCCATACTGACACCAACACTGACATGCACTACGATAACATGTCATGCTAATATTATATGAACACACCACAAATACATAGCTGGCTAAGTTAGACACCATTGTAATAGACCACCATAAATGTATCAAACTAAGAAATTGTGTGTGTGTGTGTGTGTGTGTGTGTGTGTGTGTGTGTGTGTGTGCCGTGTGTTATAGTTTTGGAGAAATGTTAGCCTTTACCCTCACTGCATTTCTGGAGCTTATGGATCACGGCATTGTATCATGGGATATGATCTCACTATCTTTCATTAAACAGGCATGTATACATACACACACACACACACACACACACACACACACACAGAGTGAGAGAGAGACTGAGGGTACAGAGAGGGGTGTGGTCAGTGTGAGCAAGATTACAGCAAAAAGGAGATTTGATGTTTAGTGTAAAAACATTTCCTTCCAGTTCTGAATCCCTGCTGTTTCCTAGCAACTGTTGTCATGACATTTTTATCTCTCTCTCTCTCACACACACACACACACACACACACACACACACACACACAATCTTCTTTCTTCTCTTTCTGTATCTCTTTTACCTAAGCTTGGTATTAATATTAATAATAATCTCGAGGCTTTATGTCTGTAGTAATGTTTTTGGGGGTGTCTCGTGTTCAGATCGCAGGTCATGTGACACAGCCACTGGTGGACGTGTCGATCTTGCAGCGGTCTCTGGCTGTATTAGAAAGCATGGTGTTGAACAGCTGCACTCTTTATCACCGCATCGCACAGGAAATCCCCATCACACAGCTCATCACACACCTGCAAGTGTGAGCACTTACACACACACACACACGCAGACACACTGTACACACCTCTAACACACACGCACACAAGCTCTATACATCACACGTGGCCGTGTCCCAAATATCAGTGTTCTTCCTGGAGTCCATGATTACACCACACTTCAGACGGGTTTCTTCTTGTTCTTCTGAGATCCCTCACAGCCACTGAGGAATGATATCCTTACAGAACATCGCTTTCAGCAGCTGAGTAATGCGACCCTGAACACCATCAACATAAATTGAGAGATTTGAGATTTCCATTCGGCTTTTTCCCTTTTTTTTTCAGGGGTCGCCACAGCAAATGATTCGCACGTTTGATTTGGTATAGGTTTTTACGTCTGATGCCCTTCCTGACACAACCTTTTAGCAAGGGACAAAAACTGAATATTTTAAACATATGTGTGGGTTCAGTGGCAGATGATGTAAGGGCACCATTCAGGGAGGATCAGTGGTGTTTGGAACAGAGCTGGGATGATTATCAGATGATGATAGCAGCTGAAGAGCGAGATACGTCTAACTGTCTCTTTGATCTTAGGTCCAATCAGGAGATTCAGACATATGCCATCGCTCTGATCAATGCTCTGTTCCTTAAAGCACCTGAGGATAGACGCCAGGTACACGCACATACACACAAACACACACACAGTGAGAAACTGTCAATATTGTGTTATGTCATCCCATTTCTGTTTCACATCGTGAAATTTTTACCATTTCATTTTTCATCTATTTTTTTACCCACCAATTCATGTCTTCCTCATCCCTACATCGCACTTGTGGAGAAAATTGTGTTTCATGTCCTTCTGTAAGTACTCACCCCCATCACCATCATCATTATCACCTTCATTGTCATTATCCCCATCATTACCTTCATCACCACCATCATCATCTCCATTATCATATCATTATCATCACCATCATCATCACCATTATGATATCATCATCACTATCATCACCTTCATCATCATCGTCCCCAATATCATTATCATCCCAGAGGGTATCAACTAGTATCTGATGTCAGTTCAGCTCCCACTTGGAAACAAGAAAAGTGGGATACTGATCAGTGCATATGCTGTAACAATGACCAACCCAGAGGAGATCAAGAACAAGTTCTATGAAGAACTAGATGTCCTCATTGTAGCAGGACCACAGTCTGACAAACTTTTTGTGCTTGGGGATCTCAATGCCAGAGGCGAGAAAGATCACCAAACCTGGGAAGGAATCATTGGAAGACAAGGCACTGGCAAATGCAACAGCAATAGCCTCCTGTTTTTCATGTTGTATGTCACCCATTACCTTGTCTTCACTAACGCACTGTTCCGCCTCCCCGCCTGTAACAAGACACCTTGGATGCATTCATGCTCCAGGCATTAGCATCTTATTGACTGTCATCACCAGGAAGAGGGTTGTACAGGAAGTGAGAGTGACAAAGGCAATGTGTGGTGCCAACTGTTGGACTAATCATCGAGTCATAGTGTCCAAGTGCAAACTTTGCATCCTGCCCATGAGAAGACCCCAAGGCCAGAAGACTGCAAAGAAGCTGAAGAACAGCAACATTGCACAAGAATTTGACAGGGACCTCAATGTCAGGCTGCTAGACACACCCCAGGATGATCAGGATAGCATCGAGGAACAGTAGGAAGTATTCAGAGATGTGGTGCATTCCACAGCCTTTGAACACCTCAGATAAGCAACCCGCCAGTAACAAGACTGGTTCGATGAGAATGACAAGGAGATAGAGGTATTCCTGTCAGAGAAACACCAGCTGTTCAGAGCACATCAGAACGACCCCTCATCACAGGCTAACAAAGACGCCTTTTCCAGTATAAATAGCAAGGTACAAAAGAAACTCCGTGAGATGCAGGACTCATGGTACAGCAAGAAGGCCAATGAAATACAGGGCTATTCGGACAGTCAAGACACTGAACATTTCTGTGATGCCTTGAAGACTGTTTATGGACCTCAGTCCACTGGTTACTCCCCCACTCCTCATTGCAGATGGGTCGCGGCTGCTGACCGAGAAGAAGCAGATTCTGGAGAGGTGAGATGAACACTTCAACCAGGTCCTGAACCGCCCTGCTATGATCAACGACGAGGTCATCACCCGCCTACCTCAAGTTGAGATCAATAGGAGCCTCAACAATCTCCCCACAGAAGAAGTCGGAGAGGCCGTCAAGCAACATTCCTGTGGCAGAACACCAGGATCAGATGCAAACCCTGCGGAGATATACAAAGCAGGCGTACCAGCCTTGATGCAGAAACTGACAGAGCTCTTCCACAAGAGTGAAGGGAAGGTCCCACAACAACTGAAAGATGCCCCCATGGTCCACATCTACAAGAGGAAAGGCCACCGCCAGTCCTGCAATAATCATCGAGGGATCTCTCTTCTGTACATAGCTGGGAAGATCCTGGCCCGTCTCCTGCTTAACCGTTTCCTCCAGCATCTTGAGCAGGGTCTCCTCCCAGAAGTCAGTGTGGCTTTTGTGCCGAACATGTAACAGTCGACATGGCATTTTTACTGGAGTTGGCATGCACAAAATATCAAGAGCAGCATGGCCACCTCTTCGTGACCTTTGTTGATCTGACAAAGGATTTCGACACGGTCAGCAGGGATGGCTTATTGAAGATAACATAGAAGTTTGGCTTACCAACGGTATGATGGTGAAAGTACCAGATCACGGGGATGAGACCGAGGCTTTCCAAGTTGCCAATGGTGTGAAACAAGACTGTGTTCTTGCCCCGATGCTCTTCAGCATGGACTGTTCAACCTCAGGCTGTTACCAAGGGGAAGGAGACTGT
This sequence comes from Plotosus lineatus, assembly GCA_024760905.1. Classification (NCBI taxonomy): domain Eukaryota; kingdom Metazoa; phylum Chordata; class Actinopteri; order Siluriformes; family Plotosidae; genus Plotosus; species Plotosus lineatus. The sequence goes on from CM045738.1 coordinate 51,726,113, forward strand.
TATCAGAGACTTCTTGTTTGCTGACGACTGCATTCTCAACGCTGCCACAGAAGCAGAACATATAGCACGAAGTGGACTGCTTCTCAAGAGCCTGTGACAATTTCGGTCTCACCATAAGCACCAAAAAGACTGAACTTATGTACCAGCCTGCACCAGGACAGCCCTACCAGAAACCACACATAACAGTGAAGGGACAGGAACTACAGGTTGATGACAGCTTCACCTATCTGGGTAGCACAATTTCAAGAGCAGTGAACATCGATGCAGAAGTCAACAGCAGGATTGCCAAGGCCAGCTCTGCCTTTGGAGGACTCCGTGAGAATGTGTGGCAATCGGAAAGGACTCAGTCCTGCCACCTAGCTGAAGACTTGGATTGGCCTCATTAGCCATTTCCCAACCCACAGCCACTGATCATCGATCTGATGTGAAGTCATGGTCGTCGTCGACCTCGAAGGATGAACAACAACACCCATCATCATCGTCATCCCCATCATAATCATCCCCATAATCATTACCATCATTACCATCATCATTCTTTTTATCCCCATCATCAACATCCCCACCATTATCATCTCCATCATCATCATAACTATCACCATCATCATCACCACCATCATAACCATCATCATCTTTTAAAAGTTAAAAGTGAATTCTAATAAATGTGCCTAAGTTTTACTCACCACTTGGGTGTACAGCCTGTACACCATACCGACTGCAGATCTGTTCATTCACTCATTTATTAATGTTTTTAATTTACATATTTAGCAGTTTATTTACTTTTCTTTCGTTAAATTAAAAATACACTAATTGATCAAAATCTGGCGTTCATCTAAAATTACTGCAAATCATCCATGTCACATTTAATTTTACAGTATTTAGTGTGTGTGTGTGTGTGTGTGTTGTAGGAAATGGCCAGCACATTGATTCAGAAGCATTTGCGCTCCATCATTCTCAATGTAAGTGTCTGATGTTAAAATTTGCTCAAGTTCGATTCAATTTAATTCAGTTTATAATTTAATAGCGCTTTTTATAAGTGACATTGTCACAAAGCATGATGAACCACTATGACTCGGGTGTAAAAAGCCCAAAGGACTATAACCCTTATACATCCCTAGCAAGCGTCGCCAATGGCTACGGTAGCAAGAAAAAAGACTCCCTCCGTTGATGCGTGGAAGAGACCTTGAGAGGAGCCAAGCCCAAAAGGAAAACCCATCCTCATGTGGATGGAACTAAAAAAAATACATAAGAGAAACTTAGTTAGTCCAACTTGAAGTTTGGGTGTTTTTACCACAACTGTAAGTCCTAAATCATTTTAGCAAAAGAGTTTATACCACCAGCACTGAAAAGTCATCTTCACAGTTTGAGTGCACATCCAAATCCATATGGATTAGGATCACTGGCATCCCAGAAGAAGAATGTGTACCGAGAGAGAGCGAGCGAGTGAGAGAGAGAGAGCGCGAGAGAGAGAGAGAGAGCGCGAGAGAGAGAGAGAGGGAGCGCGAGAGAGAGAGAGAGAACGCGAGAGAGAGAGAGAGAGCGCGCGAGAGAGAGAGAGCGAGCGATAGAGCGATAGCGAGCGAGAGAGAGATAGAGAACGAGAGCAAGAGAGAGAGAGAACGAGCGAGAGAGCGAGAAAGCGAGAGAGAGAGAGCGCGAGAGAGCGAGTGAGAGAGAGAGAGCGAGAGAAATAGCGAGAGAGAGAGAGCGCGAGCAAGAGAGCGAGAGCGAGCGAGAGAGAGCGAGAGAGAGAGAGCGCGAGAGAGCGAGCGAGTGAGAGAGCGCGAGTGAGAGAGCGCGAGAGAGAGAGCGCGAGTGAGAGAGCGCGAGCGAGAGAGAGGGAGCGCGAGAGAGAGAGAGAGAACGCGAGAGAGAGAGAGAGAGAGCGCGCGAGAGAGCGAGAGAAATAGCGAGAGAGAGAGAGCGCGAGCAAGAGAGCGATAGCGAGTGAGAGAGATAGAGAACGAGAGCAAGAGAGAGAGAGAACGAGCGAGAGAGCGAGAAAGCGAGAGCGAGAGAGTGAGAAAGAGAGAGCGCGAGAGAGCGATTGAGAGAGAGAGAGCGAGAGAGAGAGCGAGAGAGAGCGAGAGAAATAGCGAGAGAGAGAGAGCGCGAGCAAGAGAGCGAGAGCGAGCGAGAGAGAGAGAGAGCGAGAGAGAGAGAGCGCGAGAGAGCGAGCGAGTGAAAGCGCGAGTGAGAAAGCGAGAGAAAGCCTTGAGTGAGAGAGCGCGGCGAAGTCTGAAGAAAGCCAGCGAGCGATAGAGAGAGAGAGAAAGCGCGCCGAGAGAGAGAGAAAGCGAGCGATAAGCGCCGAGAGAGAGAGAGAAAGCGGCGATAGAAAGCCGGCGATAGAAAGCGGCGAAGAAAAGCGCGAAAGCGAAACAAAAGCGCGAGCAAGCGAGCGAAAGCAGAGCTATGGCAAGCGAAGAAAGCGCGAGAAAGCGAGAGAGCGGGAGAAGCGGCGATAGACCAGCGAGAAGCGGCGAGAGACCAGCGAAGCGAGAAGAAAGCTGAAGAAAGCCGAAGAGAAGCGAAAGCGGGAAAGCGGCGATAGACCGAGCGAAGAAGCGAAACGAGAGAGAAAGCGGCGAAGCGAGAGAAGCGAAAGCGCGAGAAAGCGAGAGAAAGCGAAAGAAAGCGAAGCGAGACCGAGCGAAGTGAAGCGTTGTGAGAGCGAAAGAGCGAAAGCGAGAGAAAGCAGCGAAGAAGAAAGCGAGCGAGAGAGAGAAAGCGCGAAGAAAGCGAAAGAAAGCGAGAAGAAACAGCGAGAAGTGCGCCTGAAGCGCCACGAAGAGAGCCTTGAAGTCTGTGAATCTTGTGAAGCGAAAGCCTTGAAACAAGCGAAGCGTGGCAGCGAAAGCGAGAGCGAGCGAGCGAGAGCGAAACAAAGCGAAGCGGCGAAAGCGAAAGTGAAAGCGAAGAAGCGAAAGCGAGCGAAAGCGAGAAAGCGAGAGAAAGCGAAGAGAACAGCGAAAGCGCGAAGTGAGAGCCAGCCTTGAGAGTAAAGCAATGAAGAAAGCGAGAGAAGAGCGAGAGAAAACAAGAGAGCGAAGAAAAACGAAGAAAGCGAAGCGCCTGAAGCGCCACCGCGAAATCTGTGAGCCTTGAAGAAAAGCAGCGAAAGAAAGCGAGCGAGAAGCGAAACAAGTGGCCAGCGAAGAAAGCGAGAAAGCGAAGAAAGCGAGCGAGAGCGAGAAAGAAACAAGCGAGAGCCTTGAGAGTGAAAGCGCGAAAAGAGAAGAAAGCGAGAAAGCGAAACAGCGAGAAAGCGAAGCGAAGCGAGCAAGCGAGAGCGAAAAGCGTGAGAGAGCCTTGAAAAGCAGCGAGAGAAAGCGCGAACGAAAGCGCGAAAACAAGCGTGTAGCGAGCGAAGAAAGCAGCGAGAGAGAAACAATATGGCGAAGAAAGCGAGAGCGCGAGCGAAAGCGGCGAAGCCTTGAGCAAGAGAGCGAAGTGAAGCGAAGTGAAACCACGAAAGCGGCGAAGAGAGAAAGCGAGAGTGAGCCTTGAAGAGCGAAGAAGAAAGCGAGAAAGCGAAGAGAAAGCCTTGAGTAGTGAAAGCGAAGCAGCGAAGTCTGCGAAGAAAAGCGGCGAAGAGAGAAGCGAGAGAGAAAGCGGCGAGAAGCGAGTGAAGAGAAAGCGAGAGAGCGAAGTGAGAAGCGCACGCGAGTGAGAAGCGAGAGAGAAAGCGCAGAAGCGAAAGAGCGCAAAGCGCGAGCAAGAGCGATAAGCGAGTGAAGATAGATAGAAGCGAGAGCAAGAAGAGCGTGAGCGAAAGCGAAGCGAAGCGAGAGAGTGAAAAGCAAAGCGAAGCGATTGAGAGAGCGAAGAAAGCGAGAAGCGAGAGAAATAAGCGAAGCGAGCGCGAGCAAAGCGGCGAGAGAGAGAGCGAAGAGAGCGAGAGAGCGCGAGAGAGAGAGAGAGAAAGCGCGAGGAGTGAGAAGCGCGAGAGAAAGCGCGAGAGTGAAAGCGCGAGAGAGCGAGAGAGAGAGCGGCGAAGCGATCGAAAGCGAAGAGCGCGAGCGAGAGTGAAGAAGCGAGAGAAAGAGCGAAGAGAGAAGAGAGAGCGAGCGAGAGAAGAAAGCGGCGATAGAGCGAGCGAGAGAGCGTGAGAGAGCGAAACAAAGAGAGAGCGAAAACAAGAGAGCGCGAGAAATAGCGAGAGAGAGAGAAGCGAAGAGCGCGATTGAGTGAGAGAGATAGAGAACGAGAGCAAGAGAGAGCGGGAAAGCGAGCGATAGAGAGCGAAGAAGCGGCGAGAGAGAGAAAGCGAGAGAGCGCGAGCCTTGAGAGAGAGAGAGCGAGAGAAAGCGAGAGAGAGCGAGAGAAATAGCCGAGAGAGAGAGCGAGCGAAGAGAGCGAAGAGAAGCGAGCGAGAGAGAGAGAGCAGCCGAGAGAGCGAAGAGAGCGAGTCAGTGAGAAGCGCCGCGCAAGCGTAGAGAGCGCGAGTGAGAGCGCGAGCGAAGAGTGGCGAGAGCGAAGCGAGAGCGAGAAGAGAGAGAGAGAGCAGCGAGAGAGAGCGAAGCGAGAGAGCGAGCGAAGAGAGCGAGAGTAAGAGAGCGAAGAAGAGCTGAAAGCGAAAGCGAAGAGAGAGAAGAGCGAGCAAGCGAGCAAGAGCGAGCGAGAGAGAGAGCGAGAGAGAGAGAGCGGGAGAGCGAGCGATAGACCGAGCGAGAGAGAGCGAGCGAGAGAGAGAGAGCGAGCGAGAGAAAGCGCGAGAAAGCGCGAGAGAGAGAGAGCGCGAGAGAGAGAGAGCGCGAGAGAGAGCGAGCGAGAGAGAGCGAGCGCGAGTGAGAGCGAGAGAGACCGAGCGAGAGAGAGCGAGCGAGAGCGCGAGTGAGAGCGAGAAAGCGCGAGAGAGAGAAAGCGCGAGAGAGAGCGAGAGAGAACGAGCGAGAGGCGTGAAACAGCGAGAGCAAGAAGACGTGGCGGCAAGAGAGAAGAGAAAGCGGCGAAGAAGAGCGCGAAGCGAGAAACCTGAGCAAGAAAGCGTGAGCGGCGAGAGAAGAAGCGAGCGAGAGAAGAGAGCGAGAGAGAGCGAAGAAGCGAAAGAGAGAGCGAGAGAAAGCAGCGAGAGAGCGAGCAGCGAAGAGCGAAGCAGAGTGAGCGAGAGAAGCGAGAGAGCAGCGAAGAGCGAGCGAGAGAGAGAGAGAGAGCGAAGAAGAGAAAACGAGAGAGCGAGTGCGAAGAGCTGGCGAAGAGAGCGAAAGAGTGAGCGCGAGTGAGAGAGAGAAAGCGCGAGAGAGAGCGAGAGAGAACGAGAGAGAGCGAGAGCGCACGCGAGAGTGCGCGCGAGAGAGCGCGCGAGAGAGAGAGCGAGCGAGAAAGAGAGCGCGAACGAGAGAGCGCGAGAGCAAGAGAGCGTGAGCGAGCGAGCAAGAGAGAGAGAGCGAGCGAGAGAGAGAACGAGAGAGAGCGAGAGCGAGAAGCGAAAGCGAGTGAAAGCGGCGAGAGAGAGAAGCGAGCGAAAGAGCGAAGAGAGCAAGAAGAGCGTGAGCGAAGTGAAAGCGGCCTTGAGAGCAGCGAAGCGAGAGAGAGCGAGAGCGAGAGAAAGCGAGAGAGAGAAAGCGCGAGAGAGAGAGCGAGAGCGCCATAAAGCTTAGCGAGAGAGCGAGAGCGAAAGAGAAGCGCGAGAGAGAGCGAGAGAGAGAGCGTGAGAGAGCGAAGCGAGCGAACGAGCGAGAGAAGAGAGCGAGCGAAAAGAAAGCGAGAGTAGAAGCGCGCGAGAGAGCGCGCGAGAGAGAAAGCGAAAACAAGAAGGAACTCATGAAGAGAGCGAGAGCGCGAGCGCCACCTTGAGAGAGCCTTGAAAGAAAGAGAGCGCGAGAGAAAGCGCGAGAACAAGAAAGCGAAGAGCAAAAGCGTGCGAGAGAGAGAGCGAGCGAGAGAGAGAGAGCAATAGCGAGCGAGAGAGAGAGAGCGAGAGAGCGCGAGCGAGAGAGCGAGCGAGCGAGAGCGCGAGCAAGAGAGAGCGAGAGAGAGAGCGCGAGTGAGAGCACGAGAGAGCGAGCGAGAGAGAGAGAGAGAGAGCGCGAGTGAGAGCGCGAGAGAGCGAGCGAGAGAGAGAGAGAGAGCGCGAGAGAGCGAGAGAGAGTGCGAGCGTGAGAAAGAGCGAGCGAGAGAGAGAGAGAGAGAGCGAAGTGAGAGAGCGAGCGAGTGAGAGTAGAGCGAAAGCGAGAGAAAGAGCGAAGAGAGAGCGAAGCGAGAGAGAGCGAGCGAGCGATAGCGAGTGAAGAGAGAGAGCGAAACGAGAGAAGAGAGCGAGCGAGAGAGAGCGAGCGAGAGAGTGCGAGCGCGAAGGCGATTGAGAGCGAAAGGCGAGAGAAGCGAGAGAAAGCGAAGAGAGAAAGCGAGAGAGCGCAGCGAAGAGCGAAGAGAAAGCGAGAGAGAAGCGAGAAGAGTTGAGCGAATAGAGAGCCCAGCGAGAGTGAAGCGCGAAGAGAAGTCACGAGCAAGAGAGCGGCGAAGCGAGAGAGAGCGAAAGCGAGAGCGAGAGAGAGAGAGCAGCGAAGTGAGAGCGAGCGAAGAGAAAGCGAAGGAGAAGCGAGCGATGAGAGAAAGCGAGAGAGAGAAAGCGGCGAGAGAGAGCCAGCGAAGAGCGAGAGCGAAGAGGAAACAAGCGAGAGCGAACGAAGCCTTGGCGAAGCCTTAGCTCGCGAGCAAGCGGCGAGAGAGCGAAGAGAGCGGGGAGAGCGAGAGCGAGAGACTAACGAAAGAGAGCGAGAGCAAAGCGGCGAGAAAAGCGCAGAGAGAGAGAGCGAAGGCGGAGAGAGAGCAATAGCGAGCGAGAGAGAAGCAGCGAGAGCGCGAAATGCGCGAGCGAGCGAAAGCGAAGAGCGCGAGCGAGAGCGAGAGAGAGAGCCTGAGCGAAGAGTACTTGAGAGCAAGCGAGCGCGAAAGAGAGCGTGTAGCGCGCAAGAGAGAGCGAGAGAGCGAGAGAGCGAGAGCAGCGAGAGAGAGAGAGAGCGAAGAGAGCGCGAGAGAAAGCGAAGAAAGCGAGAGCGAAGAGAGAGAGCGAGCGAGAGAGCGAGAGCAGCGAGAGAGAGAGCGAGCGGAGAGAAGCAGCGAGTGAGAGAGGAGCGAGAAGAGAGCGAGCGAGCGAGAGAGCGAAGAGAGCGAGCGCCGCGAGATAAAGCCAGCGAAGAGAGCGAAAGAAGCAAGCGAGCGATGAAACACGAAACAAAGCGAAATGCCAGAGCAAGAGAGAGAAAGAGCGAAAGAGAAAGCGAAAGAGAGCGAAAGAGCGAAGCGAAAGAACTTGAGAGAGAGAGAGTGAGCGAGCGAAAGCGAGAGCGAAAAGCGAAAAGAGCGAGAGAGAGCGAGAGAGAGCAAGCGAGAAAAGAGAGAGCGAGAGAAGCGAGAGAGAGCGAAACAGAGAACAAGAAGCGAAGTGAAGCGAGAAAACGAAGCGAGAGAAAGCGAGCAAGAGAGGAGCTTGAGAGAACGAGAAAGTGCGAGAGCGAGAGAGAGCGAAGCGAGAGCGAGAAAGCGGCGTCGCCCGAATAATGAAAGCGAAGAAGCGAAGAGCGCGAAGAAAGAGAGCCTGAGAGAGAGAGCGAGCGCTTAGAGAGAGAGAAGCGCGAAGAGAGAGCGAGCGAAGTGGCGAGAAGAGAAGCGAGAGAGAGAGAAAGCGGCGAGAGAGCGAGCGAGAGAGAGCGGAGAGAGAGAGAAAGCGAGCGCGAAAGCAAGAGCGAGGAAGCGATAAGAGCGAGAGAGAGCGGAAGAGAGAAAGAGCGAGCGAGAGAGAGCCTTGAAGCGAAGCGAAAGAGCGTGAGCGGAAGTAGACTGAAGGCGTGAGAGAGCGAAAGAGCGAGAGAAAGAGCGAGAGAAAGCGAAGAGCGAGAGAGAGAGAGCGCGAAGAGCGAAGCGTGAGAGAGGAGAGCGAAAGAGAGAAGCGGCGAGTGAGAGACAGAGCGAGAGAGAGAGAAGCGAGAAAGCAAGAGAGAGCGAGAGAAGAGAGTGAAAGCGAGAGAAGAAGCGAAAGCGAGAGCAGAAGAAGAGCGAAGAGAGTGAAAAGCGAGAAAGCAGAAGTGGCGAAAGAGAGCGAGAGAGTGGCGAGAAAGTGGCGAGAGAAAGTAAGCGAAAGTGAGCGAGAGCGAAGAAATAGAGAAAGCGAGAGAGCAGAAAGCGAAACGCCTGAGAGAGCAAGAGCGCGCGAGCGAGAGAGCGAGCAAGAGAGCGTGCGAGCGAGCGTACGGGCGATCGAGAGAGCGAGAGCGAGCGATCGAGAGAGCGAGAGCGAGCGATCGAGAGAGCGAGAGAGAGCGAGAGAGAGAGAAAATGAGAGAAGAGCGAAGAGAGAGAGCGAGCGAGAGAACGAGAGAGTGAGCAGCGACGCAGCGAGAGCGCTACGAGAGAGAAAGCGAAGCGAGAAAGCGAGTGAAGCGAACGAGTGAGTACGAGAGCAAGAGAAGCGTGAAGCGGCGAAGAAAGAAAGAGAGCGAAAGCGAGAGCGCGAAGCCTTGAGTAGAGAGCGAAGCGAAAGCGAGAGAGAATAGAGAGAAGAAAGATAAACGAGAGCGCGACGAGAGAAGCGAAGAAACGCGAGAGAGAAAGCAAGTGGCGAAGTGAAGCGAGAGAAAGCGAGAGAAAGCGAGAGAGAGCGAGAGAGGGCGAGAGTGAGCGAGAGAGTGAGCGAAGAGAGTGAAGCGAGCGAGAGAGTGAGCGAAGAGAGCAGCGAAAGAGAGCGAGAAGCGAGAGAGAAGCGCATGAGAAAGTCTGAGAAAGCGAAGAGAGAAAGCGCTGAGCGAAGAGAGTGAAAGCGAGAGAGCATGAGAAAGCAGAGAAGTGAGAAAGCCCAGAGTAAAGTGAAGCGAGAGTGAGAGCCCAGCGAAAGCGAAGAAGCGGCGAGAGAAGGAGAAACGAAAGCGAAAGCGAAGCGAAAAAGCCTTGAGCTTGGCGAAGCGAGAGCGAGAGAGAAGGCGCTGGCGAGTGAGCAGTGAAGAAAACGAAGAGAAGCTTGGCGAAGTCAGAAGAGAAGCGAAAGCCTGGAGCAGAGTGAAGGCGAAGAAAGCGAGTGAGAGAAAGCTGGCGAAGAGAAGCAGCGAAAGCTTGGCGAAAGCGCGAGAAAGCGAAGAAACGAGAAGCGAGAGGCGCTGAAGCGAAGAGCGAAGAGAGCGAGAGCGCGAGACGAGAGCCAGGCGAGAGAGCGAGAGAACAAGAGAAAACAAGAGAGAGCGAAGAGAGTGCGAAGAGTGAATGCGAGAGAGTGAAGCGCGAGAGAGCGGCAGAGCGGAGAGAAGCGCAGAGAAAGCGGACTTGAGAGAGCGAGAGAGAAGAGTGAAAGCGAAGAGAGTGAGCAAGAGAGAGAAGCGAGCGAGAGCCGAGAGAGCCAGCGAGAAGCAGCGAGAGAGAAAGCGGGAACAAAGAGCGCAGCGAAAGCTGAAGCGAAGAAAGCTGCGAGAGCGAGCGAGAGCGAAGAGAGAGAGTGAGCGAGAGAGTGAAGCAGCGAGAAAGTGAGCGAGAGAGAGTGAGCCTTGTAGAGCCGAGAGAGAGAGAGAGAGCGAGAGAGTGAGAGAGCGAGAGCGAGCGAACGCAAGAAACGAGAACGAGAGAAACGAAAGCGTGCCCGGGCGAAAGCGGAAGAAGCGAGAGCGATAGAGCGAAAGCGAGTAAAGCCTTGAGCGAGAGAATATGAAAGCGAACGAAAGCGAATAATGACCAGAGCGAAGAGTGGGAATCCTGAGAAAGCGAAAGCGAGCGAGAGAAGCGAGAAAACGAAGAGCGAGTATGCGAGCGAAAGCGAACTTTGAGCGAGAGAAAAGCAGCGATGGCGAGCAAGAAAGCCTTAGCGAGAGAGCGAGAGAAGCCGTGAGAGCGAGCGAGAGCGAGAGAGCGAGCGCGAGAGAGCGAAGCGAAGAGAGCCTGAAAGAGAGCGCTGAGAAGGCGGAAGCTGGCGAAGAGAAGCGTATGAGAGCGAGAGCAATGCGAAAGAGAGAGAAGTAGAAGCGAAGAGAGAGCGAGAGACAGCGAAAGCGAGAGAGGCGAGAGAACGAAGCGAGAGAGGAGCATGAAAGCATGAGAGAAGCGAGAGAGAGTGAGAGAGAAGCGAGAGAGCGAAAGTGAGGCCTTATTATGAAGCGAGTAGCGGAAGAGAAGGCAAGCGAGAGAGAGTATGGAGAGTTAGAGAGGCGAGAGAGTGAGCAGAGAGAGCGAGAGAGTAGCATGAGCGAGAGAGAGAGTGAGCAGAGATGAAGTAAGGCCCAGAGAAGCGGCTGGCTATGAAGCGGAAGGAGAGAGAGCGAGAAGCCTTGGCGGAAGCGAAGCGGCGAGTGTGAAGCCCAGCCCGAAGAAAACGAGCCCGAGAAGCGAGAAGAGAGCCAGCGAAGAAGCGGCAATGAAAATGACGAGAGCGGCGAAGAGAGAGCCCAAAGTCTGCGGCGAAGTGCAGAAGGAGAGAAGCGAAGCGAAGAACGGCGAGGAAAACAAGAAGAAGGCGTGCAAGAAAGTGAAGCAGCGAGAGAAGCGAAGAGAAAGCGAGAAAAGTGAAAGTGGCGAAGCGAGAGAGAGTGAAAGCGAAAGCGTGAAAGCCCAGCGAAGGCGAGACTCGAAAGCGAAGAAGCGAGAAGAAGAGAAGCGAGAAACAAGAAAGCGGCGAGTGAAAGAGCGGCCCTTGAAGGAACCCGAGAGAAGAGCGGAGCAAGAAGGAAGCGAGCGAGTGAGAGAACGAGCGCGAGAAAGAAACGAGCAGAGAGAAGCGAGCGATGGCGAGCTGAAAAGCGGCTGATAAGCGAGAAAGTGAAAGCGAAGCTAGCGGGCGAGTGGCGAGAGAAAGCAGCGAAGAGTGAGCGAGAGAGAAGCGGCGGAGAGCGAGAAGCGGCGAAGTGCCCAGAGCGAGCGAAGCTGAAAGCGAAGAAAGCTGAAGAGAGAGCGAAAGCCGCTGAGCGAGAAGCGAAGAGAAGCGAGAAGAAGCAGAGAGAAGCGGCGAGCTGATGGCTGGCCTTGGCCCAGCCTTGGCGCAGCGAAGAAGAAAGCAGCGCGAAGCGGCGATAGCGGCGAAGCGGCGATAAGCGAGAAGAGAAAGCGGAAGCGAGAGAGCAAAGAAGCGCGAGTAGCAACGAGAAGCGAGAAAGTAAAGAGGCGAAGAAGCGAAGAAGTGAGCCGAGAGAGAGAGTGAAGCGAGAGTGGCGAGAAAGTGAAGCGAGAGAAAGAAGCGGCGAAAGTGTAAGCGAAGAGAGTGAAGCTGGCGAGAAGCAGCGAAGAAGAAGAGCCGAAAGCGAAAGGTGAGCTAGGCCAGGAAGAAAGCGAACAGAAGAGCGAGAGCGAAAGCAGCGAGAAACGACCAGTGAAGCGAAGAAGCGAGAGAAGCGAAGCGAGCGAGAAGTGACCGGCCTTGAGAAAGCGAAGAAGCGAAAACGAAGAAAGAAAGCTATGGCGAAGAGGCGAAGAAACAGCGAAGAAACGAAAGCGAAGAAACTTTGAGAGCGGCGAAATTAAGCGAAAGCGAAAGCGTAAAGTGAAGCGAAAAGTGAAGCGAGAGAATTAACAAGCTGAAAGCCACCAGCCTTGAAGAGGCGCCTTGAAGAAGAACAGAGAAGCCTTGTGAAGAAGGCCGAGAAAGCGAAAGAGAAGCGAAAGCGAGAGAGAGAGAAGCGAAGAAGCGAAAGCGAAAAGCAGCGAGAGAGCTTGAAGAGGCAGAAGCGAGAGAGAGCGAAGCGAGCAAGAGAGAGCGCGAAGAAGAGAAGCTGACGGGAGAGAAGCGGCAGCGAAGCGGGAAGAAAGCGAAGCGAAGAGATAGAACGAAGAGAGAGCAAACATGAGAGAGAGTGAGCGAAATTAGCGAAAATAGCGGCGAAGCGTAGCGAAAGCGGAAGAAGAAGGCCCCTATGGCGAAAAGGCAGCCTTGAAGAAGCGAAGAGAGAAAGCGAGAAGAGAGCGAGAGCGAGAAGCTAGCGAAGTGAAGCAGCGGCGGCAACGAAGCAGAAGCTTGTATGAGAAGAAGAAGCAGCGGGAAGAGGCGAAGTGAGTGAAGAAAGCGAGAGAAGTAAACGAAGAGAGCGAGAGAGAGTACATGTCTAAGAAGTGAAACGCAGAGAAAGTAGCAAGAGAAGAGCGAAGCTGGCCGAAGAGTATGAAGCGAAAGCGGCCTTGAAAGCCCAGCAGAGAGAGCGAACAAGAAAGGCTTGAAGCGAGCGAGTAAAGAGAAAGCGGCGAGAGCAGCGGAAGTGAGAGTGAAGCGGCGAGAGTGAAGCGGCCTTGAAGAAAGCATGAAAGCGAAGCGAGAACCAGAAAGCTGGCCCAGAAGTGAAAGCGAAGCGAAGAGCGCGAGCAAAGCGACAGAGAAGCGAGCGATACTTGGCGAGTATGCGAGAAGAAGCAAGATATAGCGCGAAACAAGAGAGAAGAGCGAAAGTGGCGAAAGTGAAGCGAAGAAAGTGGCGTAGTGGCTGGCGAAGAAAGCGAAGTGTAAAGCTAAGCGAAAGTGGCGAGAAAACAAGAAGCGGCGAAGAAGCAGCGAAGGCGAAGCGAGCGAAGCGAGAGAGAAAGCGAGTGAAGAAGCAGCGAAATTGAAAGCAATATGCTATGAAGCGAAACAAAGAAAGCGACGCCAGTGAAGATAAATATGAAAATGGCGAAGCGGCTTGATAGCTGGCAAGGGAGAAGAAAGCGATCGCGAGAGAAAAATCGCGGCTGAAGGAAACAAAGCGAAAGCCCCATTGAGAGAGCGAGCGAGAGCGAAGTGGCGAGAGAAAGCGAGCGCGAGAGTGAGCGAAGAGTGAGCGAAAGTGGCGGCGGCGAAGCGGCGAAAGTGAGTGGAAGCGAAGGTAAGCGAAGCGAAGCGAAAGCGAAGCACGCCCTTGAAGAAGCTGGCGGAAGCCGAAGAGAGAGAGCGAAGCGAGAGAAAGTGAAGTGGGGAAAGCGAAGAAGTGAACGGCGAGAAGAGCAAACGAGAAGTGACATGAAAGACGAGAGCGAAAGTGGCCCGAGAGAAGCAGCGAAATATGAAAGCGAATATTGAAAGCAAGCGAAGAAAGAACCTTGAGCGAAGAGTGAAGTGACAGCGAGAAGTGAAGTGAAAAGAAACGAGCGAAGAGTGAGAACGAGAGAAGAGTAAGCGAAGTGGCGAAAGCGAGCCTGTATGAGTACAGCGAAGAAGGCGAAGAAAAGAGCGCGGCGAAAGAGAAGCGGCGAGTGGCAGCAGCGGAAGAGCCAGCGAGAGCGAAAGCCAGCGAAGCCCGAAGAAGGCGAAAGCGAAGAGAAGGCGAGCGAGAAGAAAGCGAGCGAAGCGAGCGGAGCGTAAGCGAAGAGAAAGCGAGCGAGAAGAAGCGAGCAAGAAGAAGCGTCTGAAAGCTGAGCGAAAGCGAAGAAGCGAGAGAGTGGCGAGAGAGAAGTGAGAGAGCGTGGCGGCGAAGAAAGCTTGAGAGAAAAGCGAGAGAGAAATCGCAAGGCGAAGAAGAACAAAGAAAGCGTAATGGCGGCAACCAGTGAAAGCAACCCTTGAAGAGAGCCTTGAAGAAGTAGCGAGAGAAGCGAGAGAGAAGAAGAAAACGAAGAAGAAGCGAGAAGCGAGCGAGAAGCATATATACTGAAAACGCCAGCGAAGAAAGCGAAGCGACCATTGGCGAGAGAAAGCGGCGAAGAGTGGCGATATAAGCGAAGAGAAGCGAGAAAGCCTTGAAGCGATAAGTGGCGAGAGAGTGTGGCGAGAGAAAGTGGCATGAAAGTGAGCCGAAAGTGAAGGCGGCGAAAGCCGAGCGGAAGTGTGAAGCGAAGCTGGCCAGCAGAAAGCTGAAGCGAAAGAGAAAGCCGAAGAGAAAGCGGCAAGAAGTGACAGTGAGGAAGCTTGAGTGAAAGCCAATGGAAGCCAGAAGAAAGCGGCGAGAGATAAATGACGAGAGCCAGCTATGAAATAAGCAGCGAGAGGAAAGCGAAGCGATAGCGGAGAGAGAACAAGCTGGCGAGTATGAGCGAAACAAGAAAGCGGCGCCCAGCAGCGAAGCGAGAGAGAGCGAGAGAAAGCGAGGAAACAAGAGGCGGGAAGCAAAGAGTGAAACGAAATGGCTGTGGCGAGAGTGAAAGCGAAAGTGGCCGAAGAAGAGTGGCGAAGAGAGTGAAGCGAAGAAGCGAAGAGAAAGTGGCGAGAAGAAGCGAGAGTCGAAGCGAAGGCGAGAGAGAAGAGCTGAAGAGCAAGCGAAGAGAAGTGAGCGAGAAAAGCGGAAGAAAGCGAGCGAAGAGAAAGCGAGAGAACAGCGAAGAAAGCGAAGAAGCGAAGAGCAAGCGAAAGCGAAGAGAAAGCCGAAGAAAGCGAAGAGCGAAGAGCGAGAAAGCGAAGCGAAGAGAAGAAAGCGAGTATGCGAGAGAAGCGAAGAAGCGAGCGAGAGCGAAGCGAAGCGAAGCGAAAGAAGCGAAGCGAAGAAAGTAAAGCGAGAGAGAGTGGCGAGAAAGTGAGCGGAAAGTGAAGGCGAGAGTAAGAATAGCGCGAAGAGAAGCGAGCGAGAGAAAGCGAAGAGAAAGCGAAAGAGCGAAGAAGTGAAACGAAGAGAGCGAAAGCGATGAGAGGAAGCGAAAGCTAGCGAAGAGCGGAAGCGGAGAAAGCGAAGAGAAGAGAGCGAAACAAGAAGCGGCGAGGCGAAAGCCCAGCGAGAAAGCCGGAGAAGCGGCGAAGAAGTGAAAGCGAAGAAGAGAGAAGCGGCGAAAGCGAAGCGAGAAGCTGAAAGCGAAGAAAGAACAAGCGCTAAGCGAGAAGCCTTGAAGAAAGCGAAGAAGCGAGAGAGAGAAAGCGAAGCGAAGAAGCGAGAAGAGTGAGCGAAGTAAAGCGAAGAGCGAGATGTGAAGTGAAAGCGAAGAAGTGGAAACGAGAGAAAGCGAAGAAAACAAGAAAGCGAAGCGAAGAGTGGCGAAAGTACGAGAAAGAGCGAGAGAAAGCCTTGAAAGAGAGAAGCGAAGTGGCGAGAGAAGCGAAGAAGCGAGAAAGCGGCGAAGTGAAGAAGCAGCGAAGAGCGAAGAAAAAGCGAAGAGAAAGCGGCGAAGCGAGCGAAGCGAGAGAGAGCGAGAGAAGAAGGCGAAAGAGCGAAAGCGAGAAAGCGAGAAGCGAGAGAAAGCGAGAGAGAAAGCGAAAGAAGAGAACAAGAGCGAAAGTGGCGAGAGAGAGTGAAGAAGCGAGAGCGCGAAGCGGCGAAGCGAAAGCGAGAAAACAAGAAGAGAAGGCGAGAAACAGAGAAGCCAGCGAAGTGAGAGCAGCGAAGCGAAAGTGAAAGCGGCGAAAGCGGCGAGAGAGAGTAGCGAAAGTGGCGAGAAAGCGAAGAGAGCGAAGAAGAAGCGAAGTGGCGAAGAGAGTGAAGAAGAAGCGAAGCAAGAAAGCAAAGCGAAGAGAAGCAGCGAGAGAAAGCGAAAGCGAGAAAGCGAAGAGAGAAAGCGAAGAAAGCGAGCGAGAGAAGAGCGAGAGAAAGCGGCGAAGAGAAAGTGGCGAGCGAAGAAGAAAGCGAAGAAAGCGAAGAAGGAAACAAGAAAGCGAGAGAGAGAAAACAAAGTAGCGAAGAAAGCGAAGTCTTGGCGAAGAAAGCGGCGAAAGTAAAGCAGCGAAGAGAACGAAGAAGCGAAGAAGAAGCGGCGAGAAAGCGAGCGAAAGCGAAGTGAAGAGAAGCTGGCGAGCCCGAAGAAGCCTTACGAAGAGTGGCGAAACAAGAAGCGAGAGGCAGGTGAAGAAAAGCGGCGAAGAGTGAAGGAAGAAGCGAAAGAAGAAACAGAGAAGAAAGCGGCGAAGAAGCGAGAAAGTAAGCGAAGCGAAGAAGCGAAGAGAAGCAGCGAAGAGCGAAGAAGAGAGCGAAAGAAGCGAAACAAGAAAAAGCGAAAGCGAAGAAGAAGCGAAAGCGAAGAAGCGAGAAGAAAGTAGCGAAAGAGAAGCAGCAGCGAAGAAGCGAAGAAGAAGAAAGCGAAAAGCGAGAGCGAGTGAAGCGAAGAGAAGAAAGCGAAGCGAGAGAGAAAGCGAGAAGAAAAAGCAGCGGCCTTGAGAAAAGCGAAGAAAGCGAAGCGGCGAAGAGAAGAAAGCGAAGAGCGAAAGCGAAGAAAGCGAAGAAGAAAGCGAAGAGCGGCGAAAGCGAAAGCGAAGAAAAGAAGCGAAGCGGCGAAAGTGGCGAAGAAGCGAAAGCGAAGCGAGCGAAAGCAGCGAAGAAGAGAAACAAGAAAGCGAAGAGAAGAGAAAGCAAGCGAGAGAAGCGAAGAGAGAGCGAAAGCAAAGCGAGCGAAAGAAAGCTGAAAGCGAGAGCAGCGAAAGCGGCGAAGAAGTCAGAAGAAAGCGAGAGAGAGAAGAAGAGCGGCGAAAGTGAAAGGCGAGAGCGAGCGAAGCGAAAGCGGCGAAGCGAGAGCAGAGAGAAAGCGAAAGCGAGTCAAGAAGCGAACAAGAAAGCGGCGAAAGCGAAGAGAAGAGAAGCGAGAAAGAAAGAAGAAGCGGCGAGAAAGCGAAGAAGCGAAGAGAAGAAGAAAGCGAAGAACGAAGAAAGCGAAGTAAGCGAAGAAAGCGAAGCGAAGAAGCGAAGCGAAGAAAGCGAAACAAGAAAGCGAGCAAGAAGAAAGCGAAAAGCGAAGAAAGCGAGCGAAAGCTGGCGAAGAAAGCGAAGCGAAGAGTAGCGAAGAGCGCTGTCGAAGAAAGCGAAACAAAGCGAGAAAGCGTAGAGAGAGAGCGAAGAGAGAGAAGCGCCGAAGCGAGAGAGAGAAAGCGAGAGAAGAGAGCGAGAGAGCGAAGAAGCGAGAAGAAAGCGAAAGCGGCGAGAGAAGAAAGCGAGAGAAAGCGAGAGAGCGGCAGAGCAAGCGAAGAGAGCGCGAGCGAAGAAGCGAGAGAAAAGAAAGCCAGCGAGAAGAGCGAGAGAGAGCAAGAAAGAGAGAAAGCAGCGAGAGAGAGCGAAGAAAGCGAAGAGCGAGCGCGAGAGAAGCGAGAGAGAGAGAGCGAGAGCGCGAGCGAAAGCCAGCGAGAGAGAGAGCGAAGTGAGAGCGCGAAGTGAGAGCAGCGAGAGAGAGAGAGCGAGCGAGCGAGAGAGCGAGCGAGAGAGCGAGCGAGCGAGCGAGAGAGCGAGCGAAAGAGAGAGCGAGCGAGAGAGCGCGAGCGAGAGAGCGCGAGCGAGAGAGCGAGCGAAGAGAGAGAAGCGAAGCGAGCGAGAGAGAACGAGCGAGAGAGAGAACGAACGAGCGAGAGAGAGAACGAGCGAGAGAGAGAACGAACGAGCGAGAGAGCGAGCGAGAGAGAGAGCGAGCGAGCGAGAGAGTGAGAGCGAGATTTATCTATTTTAAATAAATAAATCCCGCCTCTGTACATGTCCAAACCATCTCAATCTCGCCTCTCTGACTTTGTCTCCAAAACATCTTACATGGGCTGTCCCTCTGATGTACTCATTCCTAATCCTATCCATCCTCGTTACTCCCAAAGAGAACCTCAACATTTTCATCTCTGCTACCTCCAACTCTGACTCCTGTCTTTTCCCCAGGGCCACTGTCTCTAAACCATACATCGTTGGCCTCAACACAGTCTTGTACACTTTTCCTTTCATTCTTGCCGATACCCTCCTATCACAGGTTACACCGGACACTTTTCTCCAACCATTCCAACCTGCCTGCACACGTTTCTTCACCTCTTTTCCACATTCTCCATTGCTCTGGATTGTTGAGCCTAAGTACTTAAAATCCTCCATCTTTCTTATCTCTGCTCCCTGTAACCTCACCGTTCCTCTTGGACTTCCTTCAAATTACATCGCCTGCACAAGATGTAGTCTACCTGTGTGCTCCTACCTCCACTTTTATAAGTCACCCTATGCTCCTCTCTCTTCTGGAAGAAAGTATTCCACCACAGCCATTTCCATCCTTTTTGCAAAATCTACCAACATCTGTCCTTCTGCGTTCCTGTCCTGGATACCAAACCTACCCATCACTTCCTCATCCCCTCTGTTTCCTGCACCAACATGTCCATTGAATTCTGCCCCAATGACCACTCTTTCACCTCTGGGGATACTCTGCATCACTTCATCTAAGTCACTCCAGAATCTCTCCTTCTCTTCTCGCTCACATCCTGCCTGTGGGGCATAAGCACTGACAACATTGAACATCACGCCTTCAATTTCTAACTTGAGACTCATCACTCTGTCTGACACTCTTTTCACTTCTAGAACATTCCTGACAAACCCCTCCTTCAAGATGATTCCGACTCCATTTCATTTCCCATCCACACCGTGATAAAACAGCTTAAACCCTGCTCCTATGCTTCTAGCCTTGCTACCTTTCCACCTGGTCTCCTGAACACACAGTATGTCCACCTTCCTCCTCTGCATTATGTCAGCCAGCTCTCTACCTTTTCCTGTCATAGTTCCAACGTTCAAAGTCCCTACTTTCAGTCCTCGACTCATGCCTTTCCTCTTCTCTCTCTGCCTATGGATACGCCTCCCGCCTCTCCTTCTTCGACGTCTTCGACCAACAATAGTTCAATTTCCATCAGCACCCTGTTGGTTGACAGCACTGATGGCGGTCGTTGTTAACCCGGGCCTTGACCGATCCGGTATGTCATTCTTTCTTGTGATTCGCATATTTTATTTGGCATTTGTTTTACGCCGGATGCCCTTCCTAATGCAACCCTCTGCATTTATCCGGGCTCGGGACCGGCGTGAGGGAGAGACACTGGTTTGTGCCCCCCACTCTCGGCTGCATTTCTCTCTCTCTCTGCATAATCATCTTATTTCATTCTATTGAATTGATCATTTATTGGTACAAGGGGCAAACCTAAATGCACCATAAATTATCAAGCTAACTGTGATGTCAGGAGCTTTCAGCCGGACCCAAATATAGGAGACAGAGTATGATGACTTTATTGTGACAGGGGAAGTACTTCAGCAAGGGGGAAACGTATTCATTGCTAGTGACGAGGAGAAATACGAAAACTTTAGATATGGGGAACTACAGAGTGGGGAACTGATCAAACGTGGAGCTAAAACCAGGAGCCAGAGAGATCACAGGAAAACAGGAACGTGAAGAGGGACAATCTTCTAGCACCGAGATAAGTGGGCTGCTTGTCTTTATAGCACAGTAGATTGATGAGTAGGATCAGGTGTGTGCATTGCGATCCGCCCGCGTTTGTCAGCCACGCTCCTCTGCTTCAGCCTAATCGAATATTAAGGTTTAACTCAGTATAATGTTTAATCATATTTCATACTTCTATTTATGGTACCATATTCTATGTAATAAGCGCCCTGCTCCAATAACACCCTCCCCAATGTTTTTGATCGTACATCTACTAACCGCCCATGTGTACTGGTAGCAAAATCGTAGCTCAAACTTGCAAATTTTATTTGATCAGTGTCTATAACCGTAAAATGAGGCGTTCACTGCCTGTAAAAATGAGTTTACACAGTATTTCAAGACCCCTTACCACTGAGGAATGTCTATAATGTTCATCAGTCACAACAGATTTGGTTGTTTCACCATGCTTTAAAAAACCGGAAGATATTTTGCTCTTTTCTCTTGATTAATGTCCAAGAACCGATGAACCATTAGAAACTGCTACAGAAAACTATCGAATGCTCTGAATGAATGGAGCAATGAGCCAGATATGGACCTATCAGAAAGTGATGAGTATTTTTCACCTGATTCTCCCGTTCACAAACTTCATAAATTTAAGCACGTTCCTGGACGAGTGCTTTTGTTTATGGTTGTGTTGATTGGTTCAACGTGCCATGTGCTAAAGTCGACATTCATGTTGATTGGCTCGATTTTACTTCCGGGAAAATGTTTAAAGGACAGCCGAAAGGAAAAGAAGAAGACCGGGAGGAAAGGTCAGGGGTCTTTTTAAAAAAACTGCTGTTTTCTGTTTATTTTCAGCTTTCAATTAAGTAGTTTGACCGATAGTCGAACCTCGGATTCAGGAGGAACAATGTGGTTTTCGTCCTGGCGTAGCACTTTTGACCAACTCTATATGCTCCACAGGATTTTGGAGGGGGCATGGGAGTTTGCCCAATCTCTCCACATGTCTTTTGTGGATTTGGAGAAGGCTTTCGACTGTCCCTCGAACAATCTTGTGGGGCGTGGTCCAAGAGTACAGTTTTCCTGACCCATTGCTACGGGCCATTTGGTCGCTGTATCACCGGAGCCAGAGTTTGGTCCGTATTAGCAATAACAGGTCGATTTTGTTTCCGGTGAGAGTTGGAGTCCGCCAAGGCTGTCCTTTGTCACCGATTCTGTTCATAATTTTTATGGACAGAATTTCTAGGGGCAGTCAAGGCGTTGAGGGGTTCTGGTTTGGTGACCATCGGCTCTCGTCTCTGATTTTTGCGGATGATGATTTCCTTTTGGCTTCATCAAGTTGGGACCTCCAGCTCTCATTGGAGCGATTCACAGCCGAGTGCGAAGTAGCCGGAATGAGAATCAGTACCTCCAAGTCCGAGGCCATGGTTCTCAGTCGGACAAGGGTGGAATGCACCCTCTGGGTTGGGAATGAGGTCCTGCCCCAAGTGGAGGTGTTTAAGTATCTTGGGGTCTTGTTCATGAGTGAGGGAAGGATGGATCGGGAGATCGACAGACGGATCGCTGCAGCCTCTGCTGTTAAGCGGAGTCTGTACTGGTCCATTGTGGTGAAGAAGGAGCTGAGCCGCAAGGCAAAGCTCTCAATTTACCAGTCGATCTACGATCCAACCCTCACCTATGGTCATGAGCTTTGGGTAGTGACCGAAAGAACAAGATCCCGGATTCAAGTGGTTGAAATGAGCTCCTACACCGGGTGGCGGGCAGGGTTCTCTCTTAGTGATAAGGTAGGAAGCTCTACCATTCGTGGAGAGCTCTGAGTAGGTCCGCTGATCCTCCGCATTGAGAGGGGCCAGTTGAGGTGGCTCGGGCATCTGGTCAGAATGCCTCCCGGTCGCCTCCCTGGCGTGGTGTTTCGGGCATGTCCAACCGGGAAGAGACCCTGAGGTCGTCCTAGAACACCTGGAGGGACTATGTCTCTCGGCTTGTCTGGGGCCGCCTCGGTGTGTCCCCCCCCCCCCCAACGGGAGAGTTGGAGGAAGTGGCTGGGGAGAGGGACGTCTGGACCTCTTTGCTTAGGTTGCTGCCTCCGCGACCCGACTCTGGACCTAGCAGAAGATGATGATGATGAATTAAGTAGTTTGGTTGATACCACAAAATGAATCACAAATACTGTACCAGTAAAATTATTTCATTGTACTGTTATTCATGTTTTTCACCTCGATGGTAATAAGCACTTACCGTTCCACTCTGCTGGTAAAATTTTAATTAGCGCCCACATACTCACACTTTTAAAGCGCCCTGGGCGCTTATTACATCGAATATGGTATATCGTTCTGTAGGTTTTATTTAATATCTATTTCTACTTGTTCTTCGATTTCATTTCACTTTCACTTTTGACCTCGGACAGCCCTGTTCGCATGTCCGGATGTTCGTAAAATGAATGTTCGGAAGTAGGGTAGCATCTATACTTTGCTTTGCCAAGCTGAGCGGTTGGTAGCAAGCTGCCCGCTAGTGCTGATGTAGATGTTCATGTCCTTGAGGGACTTAAGGCCATCTTTGAAGCGTTTCTTCTTCCCCCAACTGAACGCTTGCTTTCACAAAGCTATCCATACAGTAGCTGTTTTGGCAGTCAACTGTTCGTCATTCTGAAAACATGGCCTGCCCATCTGATCTGTACTTTCTGAAGGAGGGTGTGGCTGCTGGGAATGCTGGCTTGTTCCAGGACATCCGTGTCAAGGATTTTGTCCTGCCACTTGCTGCGGAGGAGTCTGTGGAGGCAGCTCAATTGAAAGCAGTTGAGCTGTTTGGAGTGTCTGTTGTACGAGGAGACAGTTCGGGTCTCACAGGCATAGAGGAGGGTGGTGAGCACCACTGCACGGTAGACCCTCAACTTGGTGGTAATGCTGAGTCCTCTCCGCTCTCACACATTTCCACCGAGTCTTCCAAAGGCAGAGCTGACCTTGGCAATCCTGTTGTTGTCTTCTGCATTGATGTTCACCGCTGTTGAAAGTGTGCTACCCATCTAGGTCAAGCTGTCAACAGCCTGGAGTTCCTATCCCATCACTGTGATGTGTGGTTCCTGGTAGGGCTGTCCTGCTGTAGGTACATTTACTTCAGTCTTTTTGGTGCTTATGGTGAGATCAAAGTTGGCACAGGCTCTTGGGAAGCAGTCCTACAAAAGTGACCCCTGGCGCCCCACACTATGCCAATCAAGCATTGTGGCTTCTAACCGGTAACTGCCGCTGTGACGCGAAGCTGGAATGTCCTCTCCAGGGCACAGACCAGGGCAGGGGGATATGGAGGACCAGCTCTTGCCCAGTTAGCAGGACCCCCCTCTCCACGGCGATGACTGGTCCGAACGGAACGGCAGGGCTGGTACGGTCCGGGGCTATTGATGTCGCAGGAGTCGCCAGAACGAGATTGATTACAACGACGAACTGCCTATGGGACTCCAGCTCCAAATTTTTCCTCGAGGTTAACTCCTGAAGCCTTTTCTCTCAAGAGATATTAGCCACAAGGCAGCAGAGGTATTTGACAGAGGTTTCCTTCTCTGCATGTGGCAGGTAGCACATGATACTTGTGGCAAGAACAACCTGACATGACTATATGGCTGATTAAGCACTACATAACTGACTAAGAATCCCGTACTTGAAAACATTAGTGACAACAACCAAATCCAACTGAAGCAAGTAGACAGTTATATAAAAGTCAAAATCCTACCTTACCAGAAGAGAAGAAATCCAGGATACAATTTAAGTAATGGTAGTAGAAGACGTTATTACTGCTGAGTGCATGTAGGGGCTCCAGCATGACTCAGTATGGCAGCAAAACTAAATGGGAACCAGAAGGAAGACAGACATGAGGGCACCCCGTGACATTGGGGCAATCAGACAATGCACTGTCAGCGGACCTGGGTGAGCATGTAGAGTGAGGATTCCCACATCACACTTTACCAGAACTCTCTATGTCCGAGACCCCAGATCTGATCCTTTACCTAATAAAAGCCTTTTAACGAAATGCTTCACTAAACAATTAAGTTTTCAGCCTTGTGTTAAAAACAGAGACTGTGTCTGAGTCCCAAACATTAACTGGAAGGTTATTCCATAACTGGGGGTTTGTAAGAGAAGCTCCACCCCCTGCAGTAGTCTTCATTATGCGAGGTATCACTAAGTAGTCTGCACCTTTTGATCTAAGGGGGCATGCTGGATCAAAAATGACGAAGTTTAAGATAATGTGGCACAACCCCATTAAGAACTTTATAGGTGAAAAGTAATAATTTATATTCACTGTAAAAGTTAATTGGGCAAAAAAATGCAGTGTAAATAAGATCAGGGTGATGGCTCCCGAGTGGTACATCAACAAGATGTGTGACTATTAAGCAGGAGATCGCAAGTTTGAATCCGGTTTAATGCCACGGCCATTTCCCTCCGAGTGTGTTAGACCGGCGCAAAAAATACGCATGTGCAGCAGTTCGAAAAAAGGTGGGTGGCCAGCATTACATGTCATGGAGGGGGCGTGTGCATGCTTTCACTCTCCCTGGTTGGTGATGATTGTGTGATAGAGAAGGCAATCTCTGATGGGTGATAATTGAATATGACTAATTTTGAAATACTTGAACTCCTCCACTTGAGGCACGACCTCATTCCAGACACGGAGTTTGCATTCTATCCTTTTCCCTCTGAGAACCACTGCTGGATTGTTGAAGCCAAAAGGGCAATGTCATTTGCAAAAAAAACAGAAGATCCTTTGGCCACCAAACCAGAACCCCTAAATGCTGCGGCTGTGCCTAGGCTGCGCCTATAATAAAAATGATGAACAGAATCCGTGACAAAGGACAGTGTTCGAGGACCTAAACCCTCACCGGAAACGAATTTAACCTGTTGCTACCAATGTGGACCAAGTTCTGGCCTCGTTGATACTGGTACTGAGCGGCTCATAGCAGTGGGTCAGGTACACCGCACTCCCAAAACACACTCCACAAGATAGCCTGAGAGATATGGTCGAAAGCCATCAGTCAGATTCTCTTGTCCAGTACTCCTGCATCGACTTTCCCGGGTAGGCTGAGTGTAAATCCATGGTAATTGGAACGTACTCTCCAGTCCACCTAATTAAAAAATCCTAGTCTGCCAGTCCAGAGGTATGACCCCCGATGACTACGCGATGTTGCAGAGATGAGTCAACCAAGACAGCCCTATAACATCCAGCGCCCTGAGATATTCAGGATGGATCTCAAGCCCTGGAGCCCGGGGCCTAGGACAGGACCTTGTGGAACACCAAACTTGACACCAGAATGTTCAGAGAAATCACCATTTACGTCTACATACTGATAATGGTAATTTAAATAAGATTTATACCAATCGTTCCCTTAACTCCAACAACATTTTCTAATCTATAAAGGAGACTTACGTGATCAGTAGTGTCAAAGCCTGTTTTAAGGTCAAGTAACGCAAGCAGGGAGATACAGCCGTCGTCGGAGGCCAGTAGTAGGTCATTTACCACCTTAACAAGTGCTGTGTCTATGCTATGATGAGGCCTAAATCCTGACTGATACATTTCGTGAATGTTGTTTCTACAAAGATATGGATATAACTGCTGCGCTACAGATTTTTGTAAGATCTTAGATCTAAAAGGGACATTTGATGGGTCGAGTAAGTGCTAAGGTAAGAAATTATTACATTTAATAAAAGGTTTATCACTTCTGATGATATTTGTTTAAAGAAACATGGAGACACTGGATCAAACACAGGTTGATGATTGATGATGAAATTAATGAGACTAGTTCCGTGTTTTGAATGGGGCAAAAACACTCCAGTTGCGTATCTGGTAGTGGTATATTATTATTTACTGTTTTAGTTACTGACATTTCTGATTTTTAATTTAGAGAATCAAGTTCATAAAGTTGTCACTGCTATAAGTTGATGGTCTTCATGTTTTATTTATAGTCTTATGCCGAGTTAATTCTGCAACAATATTGAATAAATATTTTGGAGTATTTTTTGTTATTTTCTATTAGATTTGAGAAATATTCTGTCTAGCCAGGCCAGATTTACCCTCAAAAGTACTCCAATTATCCATAAAGCCCTCTTCATTTTCAGAATACCACTTGGACATCCAGCAATTCAGCGACCACAGCCTGCTGTAATCTACATCACCACACCATATTAGGATAGGACCAGAACATATTACAGCATCGAACATTGCATTTGCTAATTTCCACACCTCTATAAAATTACTCTTAGTAACCTCTGACTGACAAAGGCGTACATTACCTCCACTGTGTTTAACTATCTTAGGGAAGCTGCGCTCACCTAGGATACCCCACTATGTCCAGTGCTCTGGCCCCTGGGATACAGCTAACAAGCACTGCTGGTGCCCCTAAAGGACCAGCGAATTTCACGTGCCTTAAAATGGAGCTTCCTGTAATCAGAGCTCTTTCAGGTTTCTCGGTGGGTGTCTCACTGTGGAGAGCAAACCAGTTCAACACATAAAGTGGAGACAAGTGGCTTTACGAGGTCCGATCCCACATAAGAGCTACTGTAACACAAACTATTGAACCCGTTACTGCTGGATCTGTTAAAAAGGAATCAGAATTTACACTGTATTACAGTTTGCTGTGTATGGAACCATCAGCATCCATAATACTCATGGGGTGCTAATGTTATGGCTGATGGATGTAAGGAAAAAATACAGCAGCATATTTTGATGATGTATGTATTTTTTCAACCTTCTCTGCAGCATGTAATTCGAGCAAATCGACCAATTAAAGCTGAAATGGCACACCAGCTGTATGTGCTACAGGTTTTAACCTTTAACCTTTTAGAAGAGAGAATGATGACCAAAATGGACTCAAATGATCAGGTGAGGTGATTTTATTATTATTATTATTATTATTATTATTATTATTACTATTATCATCATCATAACTGACCAGGTAGAGGGACCAAGCAGGGATAAAGGGCTCACTTGGTAATAATGAGTCACCAACCTGTCACTTATGGGCCTTTGAGGAAGACCCTTATATTAAATAGCTCAGTTGTATATAAGAATGATAAATGTAAGTCACTCTGAATAAGGAAGTCTGACAAATAATTTAAATGTAAAGAAAATGTGAGAGAAAGGGATGGAGGATGTGAAGAAAATGAACCAGGAAGTGTGAGGGATTAATATTGGTGTAGTGAGAGCAGCTATGAAGAGTGGAAAGGCTAGTGCCCAGTGAGAGAGAGAGAGCGAGAGAGAGAGAGTACATGTAAGTGAAAGAGAGGGACGGTGATAGAAGTTTGCAGCTGTAAGAAGTTGAGGGGATGAAAGGAGATCAATTTAAATACTTGGGCTGAACAGTCCAATGTAAGAGAGAGTGGTAAAGAGGTGAAGGAGAGAGCGTAGGAAGAGTAGAATGGTTGGGGAAGAGTGGATTCGATAATTTGTGATAGAATAGAGTTTATGTAAGAGTAAAGGGAAAGGTTTTTAAGACTGGTGATTCCAACTATGCTGTACGGTTTGGAGACAGTATTATTGATTGAAAGACAGGAGGTGGAAGTAGAAGTGTTAGAGATGAAGCTGCTGTGAGGATTTCTGGGAGGGACAAGAATGTGCAGAATTATATATAAATATGTTAGAGGGACAGTACAGGGATGTGTGTTTGGGGATAAAGTGAGAGCGATCAGATTAAGATGATTGGACTTGTGCAGAGGAGGCATAAAGAGTATATTGGCAGAAGAATTTTGAGAATGGAAGTGTAGAAGGAGAAGAGGAAGAATAAAGAGGAGATTAATGGATGAGGTAGGGGAGAACATGCAGGTGATTTGTGTGATGCAGATGATTACAAAGAACACAGCGAGATGGCGAAGAATAATCTGCTGTGATGACCCATAATGAGAGAACTGAAAGTAGGTAGACATGGTTCATACATGCAGACCACCTCTTATAACAAAGAGCGCTCATTCATGGCCTATAACGCATTTGTGTGCTGTGTGTCAATGAATTAATTTTTATTGTGTACTGGTGTTTTGTTTTGTTTGTTTTTTTATGTTTTCTCTAGTTTGGAGTTAATAAAACCCTATTTTCTGTTCCTCATTCTTCCTACTGCCCACACAACCACTAATTTATTAGACTCAATGTTTGTGTGTGTGTGTGTGTGTGTGTGTGTGTGTGTGTGTGTGTGTGCGCGTGTGTGTGATTATAGGCTCAAAGAGATGCCCTGTTTGAGTTGCGCAGGTTGGCGTTTGATGGGGAGAGTGACCCAACTGGCACTGAAAAAAGAAAAGCTCTTTACACTAAAGACTACAAATTACTTGGCTTTACTGTGAGTCACAACAAACACACACACACACACACACACACACACACACACACACACACACACATACACACACACACACACACACAAAGACAAAGACAACAGTAAATGAGTGTGTTAATGTGTTTTATAGAACAGTGTAAACCCTGGGCTGGATTTCACTCAGACTCCTCCGGGACTTTTGGCCCTTGATAACATGCTCTATCTCGCTAAAGTTCACCCTGATACCTACACAAGGGTAACAAACACACTCACATACATACATACATACATACATACATACATACATACATACACAGCGCGGCACAATTATATATACTCAGTAACCTAAGATTACATACATTTTATTATTAGCTGTATATTTATGTATATCGTCTATGTACCTTTCCATTCACAAGTATTTGAACAGCAATATGATTTTTTTTTTTTTGTACATTTCAGATGTTCGTTCATTCATTTTTTGAACCGCTTAATCCTAAGTAGGGTCACAGGGAGTCTGGCTTCATCCAGTTGGCTGAGATGGGCACCAGAGTGTCAGATCATCACAGGGCAGAAACACTCTGATATAAGCTCCTCTTTACGAAAGTCAGAAGTGGTTCTTTTACATGTACCACAGATAGTGAGAGACATGGCTGGCCATCAATAACTTAATTAGTTGCACTGGAGGGACAGCAGTGACAACTAATAGTGGGGCTTGAATCCTCGAACTTGGGATCAGAAATACAGCACTTTACCACTGGTATACCACTGCCCTAAGTACCAGAAGGGCAGGAACAACTGAAACAGGCTACAAACCAGTGACCACATGCACTCTTTATTTGAAACAATAAAAGAATCACAATCTACTGCTGGGAGAAGATTTACAGACAGCAGCAGTAACATTCCGAAGATCTGACTGGAACCGAGATGATATCTGTCAAAGTGGTGGAAAGATAAATGTGTGGAGAAAGAAAGGATCTATTTATAATACGGAACCTACAGGCTCATGTATAAAGCACGGTGGTTGTAGTGGCATGGTGTGGGATTGCGCAGTTGCTTCTGGAATGTTCTCACTAATTATTAATGATTGAACTCATGTTGTTGCAGCTGATTGAATTCACAAGTCTACAGAAATATTCTGTCAGATAAATTCTAAGAAATCTATCATTCGCTGTGATAACCCCTGATAAAGAGAAAAAGCCGAAAGGAAATCTCTATTCGGTCTAATCTGGAGAAACTTTATCAGGTAGCAAGGTGCTTGCTTACTACATTAACCTGTGGTATGGCAGAGGTCCCTTGTACTCTGTGGGTGTCTAGTATTTTTTATAGTGACATCGATACTGATCAGAAGGGTATTGGGTATGAGAATATACAGTTGATCACATCCAGTGAGTAAGAATATTATAGGTCTTATTTACTTTGTAAAAAGTTTTCCAGGGCTGTCAGTCTCAAAAGTTTTCTCATGTAAAGACTGTTATCTAATGTCTAAGGTGCCATGTTCCAAGTTGTTGAACTCATCTGTAAATATTAGAAAGTTAAATTTTGATCTTTTGTCTAATAATCAGCTTTCCATCTCAATCACAGGCAACGTCATAGTGTGATAAAATACTTTTGGATGATTGTCTTTTTTAACATGTGTGTGTATGTATGTGTCAGATCGTTTTGGAGAACAGCAATCGTGAGGATAAACATGAATGTCCCTTTGGTCGATGTGTTATTGAGCTGACGAGAGTGTTGTGTGAAATTCTGCAGGTTGGAGAACTGCGTATGTAACAAACACACACACACAAGATAAACTTGCAAATGACGTTTATATACACACACACACACACCAAGATAAATTAAAACATATAAATATTGTTTGTGTGTATGTGTGCAGCAAATGAGGGCTGTAACGATTATCACCCGATGTTCTTCACTCATGATCGAGCGTTCGAGGAGTTTTTCTGTGTCTGCATCCAGCTGCTTAATAAAACGTGGAAGGAGATGAGAGCCACAACTGAGGACTTTAACAAGGTGTGTGTGTGTGTGTGTGTGTGTGTGTGTGTGTGTGTGTTCGTCCACACACACATCTAATGTCCACACCCCCTTGAGCTCCACATTCTTCTTGTCTCCACACAATTCTGATTTCCAAACCCCCTCCTCACCATTCTGGTCTCCACACCCTTTTGGTCTCCTCACCCTTCTGATCGTCACACCCTTCTGATCTCCAGACTCTCTTTATCTACACACCATTCTGATCCCCACATCATTCAAGTCCTAAGAGAGTTAACATTTTGAATTCACCAAAACACAGAAACCCTTCCAAGAAACACATCGATCTACCACAGGTTAAATAAGCATGAACATGTGTGTGTGTGTGTGTGTGTGTGTGCAGGTGATGCAGGTTGTCCGGGAACAGATTGTACGTGTGTTAGCAATGAAGCCACTGACTCTGGATCAGTTGAAGGTTAAATTGTACAATTTGAGCTACTCAGAGATCCTAAGACTGAGACACTCTGAGCGAGTGAACCAGGATGATTTCCACTCCGCCCCCATCATGTGAGACACACAGATACCACAATCCCTATACCCTCTTCTTCTTTCTTCTTTTCCTTTCGGCTTTTTCCCTTTCTCAGGAAAAACCTAATGGAACCATTAAGATACAAAACATATACGAGAAATTCATTACAGTCCAAAATATTGTCCGGGTACTTATACAACCGTAAGTCCTAAGTCCTAAATAATTCCAAGCTGCCCAAACACACACACACGCACACACAAACCTGTTTTGTCCAAAAAAAATTAAATAAATGGAGACGAATGTATGTAATATATCTATGTTGTGTGTACGCGTGAGTTACAGTGAACTGCGAGAAAGGATTCAACCAGAAATTTTGGAGTTGATTAAACAGCAGAGACTGAACCGCCTGTGTGAGGGGAGCTGCTTCAGGAAACTCGCACACCGACGCAGACAAGGTCAACTTTCTCGTATTATTATTATTATTATTATTATTATTATTATTATTATTATTATTAACGTCAGTACTACAGAGTTATATGTACAACAATTATTCGCGCAAGGTGAGGTGGATATCACTGACTTTTAC
Source organism: Plotosus lineatus (assembly GCA_024760905.1). NCBI lineage: Eukaryota > Metazoa > Chordata > Actinopteri > Siluriformes > Plotosidae > Plotosus > Plotosus lineatus. The sequence continues at coordinate 51,756,410 of CM045738.1, forward strand.
TTAAGACACTCCACCGAGTCTTAGGTTAATAATTGTTATAGTGTATACCACACAGGTACATAAGAAAAAGAAACTAGAAGGAGATCTATATAGTTTATTGTTGTACTGTGAGCACATTTTATTATGACATCTTTCAGAACTCATTTAAAGCCTAAAAAAGTGCTCTTTAAAATATGAAAGTAAAATTGCACATGTTTATTTATGCCCTGTGGTGAACTGGTGAGCTGTCCAGGGTGTACTCTGCCCTCGCCGAGAGTCGTCTTAGATGGGCACGAGCCTTCCATGACCCTAATTACGATTAAGCAGTTCAGAGAATGAATGAATGAATGTTTATTTATATTGAATTTCTAGGATTTCAGAATCGGTGATTATGAAACACTCTCAGTTTTCGTCCACCTTTGATTCAGTTTTTATTCCAAGGAAGTGAGCTCCCTTTATGTTGTTCCTGTGAAGAATATACTAAACTGTATCAGTAATATTTTTAGGTTGTATCACAGATTACATCGTTCTGAACTGAAAACGAATTCTTCTGGATTTTCAGAGAAGTTTTGGTTTTGTCGTTTATCTCTGAATCATAAAGTTCTACATTATGGAGATCTGGACGAGTCTCCACAGGGTGAAGTGCCTTTTGAAATGCTCACTGATAAAAGTAAGAGAAGCACAAAGTCACATTTCACATTCAGTTTCGAAAAAAAATTAGGAACACAAATATTTTTCCCACAAATATTGTAGTTCGCATTACCTCTGTGCTAATGTAAACCTGTAGCGCTGATAGCTTCACCTGCTAAAATAAATGTCTGCCTCACATCTCCAAAGCGAGAGATTTACTGCGCAGTGAGTAGAACACAAACCAAATTTCACATTACACAAATTAAAATAAAACAATACAAATATGACCACCACAGAATTCAACCCCCCACAGTGTGCCACAGACACATTACATACCACATCTTCAGCACCGGACCCTAAGGCGCAATAGCAACAGACGTCCCAGCGCACACCGTATTATAAAGTGCAGCAGTAACGAGCGGCCCGCAAACGACTTCTGCCCATACATAAGACCCACCGGATTATAAGGTGCATTAAGTGAAACAAAAGTCAGATAAGTCAAAATTGATTCAATCCATTCACAATAACTCTCAACATTGTTCAGTTGTAACAATATTAAACAATAATCTCACCTTTTCAGTTCATTCCTCTTCCACAAATCCAAATTATTCACCTTCAGTGCCTGAGTTTAACAGTTCTGCGAGTCCGACACAAAGCCCAGATCCTTCTATTATTTTTTATTATTATAATATTTTATTATCCATTATTCCCTCATGCATATGGAGTCGCAGATCTATAGAGATGGAGATTAGGTGGAAACTCTTCCAGGTCGTGACATAACTTCTCTGTCACGCGACCTTAACTCAACGGCATCATCACAGTAACAAACATGGCGGCGCTCATTCGCAGCATGAGTATTGTGTTCATAACAAAACGGAGGTCATTACTTTTAAGGATGTAAATCAATTTATCAATGTAACTGTAAATTTAAGAAGGTTAAGCTGAGGTCTCAGGAGGACACCTGTAGCAGTGCTTTATCCTGGTGATGAATGTGAGACTCTTATTAAGCCACCTGAGCGTTCTGAGACGCAGAAGCATCCTTGTAACAAGACAGATGGTCAGTAGAGATGGAGATTAGGTGGTACTCGCGTATTACTCAGCAAGTCACCTGACTAGGAGAGCAGTAATGTCGGTATTTGGACATAAAGCCCACCTGTTGACACCAATATCAAGTGGTTGGAGTTCTTTGGTTAATCCACCGGAATGATGGTAGGCTCTGAATTAGTTTGCTTCACTTGGGTTTTGACGGTGTCAGTGAGAGGGAGTAACACAGCCACATCTACACACAAGGTGCACCGGATTGTTAGGCACACCATCAAATTTCTTGAAGATGAAAGCCTTTTAGGTGCTCTTTATGGTACGAAAAAATGCGGTAACTGCTCTCAGTGTAAAAGCCTGTTGCACTACTGTTCATAGTGTTACACCAAGTTGAATCAATGCTCTTTGTCAGACATAGTGTTACACCACTGCTCACAGTGTAACCGCTGAGTTCATCACTGCTGTTGGTTTTATACCAAGTAACATAACTGCTCAAGGTGTAACACTGATTACATTACTGATTACATTACTGCACATAGTGTAACACCTCGTTACACATCATTATATCGTTGCTCATGGAGGAACATGCAGTTGCATCATTTCTCTCGGTGTAACACCTGGTTACTGTACATCACTGCTTTCAGTCTAAAAAAAAACATTGCTACAAAGGTTTTTACTATTTACCACAAAACAAAAACCCCTTCTAAAACAAATGTAACAAACTTTTACAAAACAAATAAACCAGAAAAAGAAACAATACATTACACAGAAATTACATGATACATACCAGAAAACCACCGCAGTTAAATGTCATCATCTCACTTCACCAGTTCAGCTTCAAAAAGCTTGATGTTGTGTTTTGTTTTCGTTTGTGCGATCCTGTGATGTATAAAAGGAATTAGAGTGGATAGGAATATAGTAATACTTTGGTTGATTGAGCTGCAGTTGACATGCTGATATTTTCTGCTGTTTGTTCAGTCCCAGTGTGTGATATTAAATCGCTGGTGACAGGAAAAGACTGTCCTCACATGAAGGAAAAAAGTGCGCTCAAACAGAACAAGGTATACACACACACACACACACACACACACACACACAGGCTTTTTAAACAACATCGAAAAATTTGTAATTTGTGTTTTGCCCCACCTTGTGGATTCATTGTGTACTGAGAGTTTGTGGAACTGGAAACTAAAATGTAACTGAGCTCATGAAACACTGTGCTGTTGGGAGAAATGTGATGTGTGCAGGGGAATGTAGTGTATGAAGACCGACAATAACAAGACTTTATATCCCACACGATATCTGCTGGGTGTACGGATAACTATAGAAGACATCTGGGGCCGGATAAGACATTCCTGGAGACTCTTGTAGAGCAGAGAACATCTCATGTGATGATGAAGACATGTGGATAAAAAATGAGGATAAAATGGATTTGGGCAGTCCTGCAGTTCTAAACCCTGAGCCATATGCAGAATCAGCTATCCCCCCTTCCCGAAAAAAAAAAAAAAGAATGGATCTGTCCAGTGCACCAAGACCAAACCCGAACAAACCACAGCAGAGAGATCGTGAATGGTTTTACTGGTGGGTCGAGGCATTTTTTTTTTTTTTTAACTGCACAGAATTTAACACTGGAGACTTCAAAAGGTTTGAAGGTTGAATACTCATTGAATACTTTGAAAGGAACTACTGCACATGGCTGTTACAAGGTTACCTTGACTTACGAGTGTCTTTTATAACGAAGTTTCCATGATACGAGCTTTGATCCCACCCAAAATCTGACCCAATCCTACGAGAATTTTTTTGATTTATGAGCTCTGCTGGGGAAATGGCTTTTCTGGTGCGATTCGCCTTGTATTCTTTCGCATGTATTATTCCTCTGCGCTCCGAGAACGCCTTGTGCAGTGCTTCTCAATTATTTTCTGAGATGCCCCCTATAGGGAGGAACCCCCCCCCCCCAGTGCCCTGCGCACAACTATAGTGTTTACTGCACTTTATATCATTTGCTCTATAGGGGACACACTGAGAGCACACTGCCACCTACTATAGAGGATGCACAATTACACTTAATTCTAGTACAATATGGAAAAAAAGCATGTTCCCCAGGATCATACCTGCCCCCCCCGGGCATCACACTGTGCCCCCCAAAGGGGGGTGCGCCCCACTGTATGAGAAGCACTGGCCTTTCCTCATTGGCATTTGTCGCATGCACATGCACAAAATTCTCCTCCTCCTTCTCTGTTGTGCACCACCTCATGCCTGCCCACATGACATATTCGCGACTGCGTGATTTCTTCACCGCAGTCGATGATCGGAAGGATTAGTTGACTTGTTGTTTATCCTTGTTTAATGATGATTTCTTATTGATTATTATTAATGTTAATGTACCTGTATTATTGTTCTTACATGTTTATCTTTATTATGTCAGGTCAAATATATGTGTTTGTGTGAGGTTATACGAGTTTGGGAGGGGGTTGGAACGGAGTATTTTTTTTTCTATTAATTAGTAACAGAACTTTTGTTTGATCTGTTATTTTTGTTTTAATGTTAACGAACATTTTGACTGACAAGCTTGCTCTCGCAACAGATTAATATCATAATTCAAGTTACCACTGTATTTGCAACAGTGATCGTCACTGTTCAGTCGAGGGCAGTGGTTGCAGAGTGGTATAGGTGCTGGATCACTGATCCTAAGGTTGGGGGTTCAAGCCCTACTCACCACAGGTTGTCACTACCCCCAGTGCAGCTAACTGGGTTATCAAAGGCTGGCCATGTCTCTCACTGTCGATGGTGTGAGGTTCATGTAAAAGAACCATTGCTGACTTTCGACAAGAGGAGCTGCAAAGCCGTCAGCGTGTTTCCGCCCTGCGATGGCCTGGCGAGCTGTCCAGGATGTACTCTGCCCTCGCCCGGAGTAGGCCGGGATGGGCGCCAGCCTCCCCACGACCCTAATTAGGATTAAGTGGTTACAAAAAATGATGACTGTCCAGTTCGTGATTACTTGTACGAAGCAACTGATTAACTTTCCCGATACTAAAGAGAGATATGTGAGAGGATACAGTCACCAAAGCTTTACTGTTAAGAACGTGGAAAAAAAAATTAACTTGTATTTCCATGTTGTGACATGGACCAAAACCCCCAACATATCCTGATCCTGTGCCAGATAAGCAAACAGTAAAAAAAGTATTCTTCTTCTTCTTTTCCTTTTGGCTGCTCCCTTCAAGGGTTGCCATCTTCTTCTCTTACGCCATGTTTTTCTTCACCACATCCATAAATCTCCTCTTTGGTCTTCCTTGAGGCCTTCTGTCTGGTAGTTCCAACCTCAGCATCCTACTACCAATATATTCACTATCCCTCCTCAGTACATGTTCAAACCATCTCAATCTAGCTTTTCTGACTTTGTCTCAAAAACGTCTTACATGTGCTGTCCCTCTGATGTACTCATTCCTGATCCTATCCATCCTCGTTACTCCCAAAGAGAACCTCAACATTTTCATCTCTGCTACCGCCAGCTCTGCCTCCTGCCTTTTCCTCAGTGACACTGTTTCTAAACCATATAACATCGCTGGCCTCATCACTGTGTTGTACACGTTTCCTTTCATTCTTGAGATACCCTCCGATCTCACTTCACACCGGACACTTTTCTCTAACCATTCCAACCTGTCTGTACACGCTTTTTTACCTCTTTTCCACACTCTCCATTGCTCTGGATTGTTGAACCTAAGTACATAAAATCCTCCATCTTCTTTATCTCTGCTCCATTTAACTTCACCGTTCTTCTTTGGTCCTTGTCGTTCACACACGTATTCAGTCTCACTGAGGCTAACCTTCATTCCTCTCCTTTCCAGGACATACCTCCACCTCTCGAGATTTTGCTGCACTTGTGTTCTGCTCTCACTGCAGATCACGATGTCATCTGCAAACATCATAGTGCATGGGGATTCTTGTCTAATCTCGTCTGTCAGCCTATCCATCACCATAGCAAACAAGAAGCGGCTCAGAGCTGATGCTTGATGCAGTCCCAACTCCACCTTGAACTCTCCTGTCACGCTGACAGCACACCTCGGCACTGTCTTACATTTCTCATGCATACCCTACACCACTCTAACATACTTCTCTGCCACTTCAGACTTTATCATGCAATACCACAGTTCCTCTCTTGGCACCCTGTCATATGCTTTCTCCAGATTCACAAAGGCACAGTGCAGCTTCTGACCTTCTCTGTACTTCTCTATTAACATGCTCAAAGCAAACACTGCATCTGTGGTTCTCTTTCGTTGAATGAAACCAAACTGTTGTTCACAAATGCTGACCTCTGCCGTTAGTCTAGCTTCCACTGTTCTTTCCCATAACTTCATCATATGGCTCATCAACTTTATCCCTCTGTAGTTGCCACAACTTTGCACGTCTTCCTTGTTCTTAAAAATGGGCACCAGCACACTTTTCCTCCATTGGTCCGGCATCCTCTCACTGTCTAAGTCCTTGTTGAATGCTCTTGTCAGAAAGGCTACTTCTACCTCTCCTAGACACTTCCATACGTCCACCAGTATGTCATCAGGACCAACTGCCTTTCCACTCTTCATCCTCTTCTTTGCCCTCCTCACTTCTCCTTTACTAATCTTTGCTACTTCCTGGTCCTCAACGGTCACCTCTTCTACTCGTTCTTTCTCTCCTTTTCCTCATTCATCAGCTCTTCAAAGTACTCTTTCCATCTTCCCAGCACACTTCTGTCATCAGTCAATACATTTCCCACTCTGTCCTTAATCACTCTAACTTTCTGCACATCCTTCCCATCTCTATTTCTGTGTTGTGCCAACCTGTATAAATCATTTTCTCCCTCCTTACTGTCCAACCTAGCACACAAGTCATCATACACCCTCTGTTTGGCCTTTGACACCGCTACCTTTGCCTTACGCAGCGTCTCCCTGTATTCCTGTTTACTTTCTTCAGTCCTCTCAATGTTCAACTTCTTCCTAGCTAACCTCTAACTTTGTACACACTCCTGCACTTCCTCATTGCATCAACAAGTCTCCTTGTCTACTTTCCTTCCAGAGGATACACCAAGTACTCTCCTACCTGTCTCCTTGATCACATTTGCTGCAGTTGATCCTTGATCAACTTGATCACATTTGCTGGAAGCACTTCCTGACCACCCAAAGCCTGTTTCAATTCCTCCTTGAAGACAACATGACCCTCTTCCTTTTTCAGCTTCCACCACTTTGTCCTCTGCTCTGCCTTTGCCTTCTTCACCTATCTCACCATCAGCATCATCCTGGACACCACCATCCTATGCTTTCTGGCAACATTCTCACCCACTACTACTTTGCAGTCACTGACTTCCTTCAAATTACATCGTCTACACAAGATGTAGTCTACCTGTGTGCTCCTACCTTCGCTTTTATAAGTCACCCTATGCTCCTGCCTTTTCTGGAAAAAAGTATTCACCACAGCCATTTCCATCCTCTTTGCAAAATCTATCAACATCTGTCCTTCTGTGTTCCTGTCCTGGATACCAAACCTGCCCATCACTTCCTCGTCCCCTCTGTTGCCTGCACCAACATGTCCAATGAAGTCTACACCAATGACCACTCTTTCACCTCTGGGGGTACTCTTCATCTAACTCGCTCCAGAATCTCTCCTCCTGTTCTTGCTCACACCTGTCTGTGGGGCATAACCTAATCATCTGAATCAACCAATTAACTCAAAACACCTGCAAAAGATTCCTGAGGCTGCTGACGTGACTGCTGTCCAGAAGGCCATCATTGACACCCTCAAGCAAGAGGGTAAGACACAGAAAGAAATCTCTGAGCGAATCGGCTATTCCCAGAGTGCTGTACCAAGGCACCTCAGTGGGACGTCTGTGGGAAGGAAAAAGTGAAAAGAGGGCCGATTCCAGGCCTTGGGGGACCTGTGGAAGCAGTGGACTGAGTCTGGAATAGAAACATTCAGAGCCACCATGCACAGGCGTGTGCAGAAAATGGGCTATGTCAGACTTCAAGAAAACGCTGCACAACCAGAAGAGGTGACCGGACCCTGAGGAAGATTGTGGAGAAGGGCCAATTCCGTCCATCCATCCATCTCAGCCATTCATACCACTGCTGACGGGTAGCCTCCACGCCTTTCGATCTTGCGTTCTCTGCATCCACATGCTGCCAGCCTCGGTTCTATCTCATCTCTCTATCTCCTTTTCTGTTCCCTTCTCTTGGTTTCCTCTCAGTTGTTTTCTTTGCCCATCTGTTGTTTCCCATTCAGGCGAGATGTCCTGCCCACTGGTCGCATTTCTCGATGATGTTCACCACTTTGGTTCTTGATCTTGTAACCTCATTCCTGATCCTGTCTTTGCGGGTGATGTTCAGCATTGCTCGCTCTTTCCATACTTCTGTGCGCCACAGAAATTTTGTCCTTCTAACGATTTGTTAGCGACCACGTCTCAGCTCCATAGGTCATTGCTGGTAGTCTGACCATGTCAATAACCTTTTTATTTAGACTCATGGGTGTCCTCTTATCCTTTAGGAAATTGCTGTACTGGCTGAATCTTTTCCATCCTGATGTTATTCTTTGATCGATCTCTTTGGCCATCTAATTTCCTGGTGTTAACAGCCTTCCTAGATACTTGTACTGGTCCACCTCTTCTAGATGTTCTCCATTCGCCATCAATGGATATCCCTTGTCTCCGTATTCTCCTTGTCACTTCATTGCACATGATCTTGGTTTTCTTCTTGTTCATCTTCATGCTGACTTTTTTCCTTCTCTGTTCAGATTATTTAGCAGCTCTTCCTATGTCTTTTCGAACAAAATGATGTCATCCGCAAATCGTAGATTGTCAAGTCTCTCTCCATTGATGTTGATTCCGATTTCAATTACTATTTTCTTAAAGATCTCCTTGACTGCTGATGTAAACATGACTGGTGGCAATGTATCGCTTTGTTGGACCCCTTTTCATAATGTTGATTTTTCTGCTTTACTTTTCTTGTTCTGATTTGTGCTTATTTTCCCTTGGAAGTTTCTTTCAGAATGTTGATATATTTCTCTTGAATACCGTGTCTTCTTAGAGCTTCAAACACTGCCGGATATTGTGTAGAATAAAATGCTTTCTCGTAGTCCACAAAGGCCATATATAGTGGTATACTGTACTCCAGTATTTGTGTGACGGTTAGCAGATGGTCTATGGTGGAGTGACCTTTGTGGTAGGCGGCCTGTTGTGGTGGCTGATGTTTGTCTAGCATGGTGTCTATTTTTCAGGATCTTCACTAACAACTTGTATACGTGGGGCAGCAAGCTGATTGGTCTATAGTTTGCAAGGTCTTTCTTGACTCCCTTCTTGAAGATCAGCGTGATGATGGCATTTTTCCACTTTTTGGGCACTTCTTATCACCATGTTGAAAAGTTCCTTGATTTTCTTCTGTCCAGTTTCTCTTCCTGCTTTCAGCATTTCAATCACTACTTGGTCCTCTCCTAGTGCTTTGCGGTTCTTTATATTATTCATGGCGTGTTCTATTTTGCTGTCTAGGATAGGTGGTAGCTCCTCTGCTTTTGCTGGGATAATGTTCTGGGCTGCGTCCTTGTTGAGATTTTCATAAAATTCCTCACATCTCTCAAGAATTCCCTCTCTGTTAGTGATAATGATTCCGTCTTGTTCTCTCAGTGATGGTCTTAGAATCTTTCAACATTCTCTACTGTCGGTGGCTCCTTGTAGGCCTCTACCCTTGTCAATAGCCTCCTTAACTCTCATCGTGTTGTGTTCTCTGATGTCGTCCCTCATTAGCTTCCTGATGGTTTTACAGAGCTCGGTGTACTCAATTTTCTGTCTTGTAGTATTGTCTTTCCCAGCCATTTTCCTTCTCTTCTGCAGTAACTCTTGGGTTTTTGGCTTCAGTTTTTCTCTTCCATGTTTTGCACCTTTCCCTGCTGTTTCCAGTGTGCACTTCTGGATGATTTCTGTGACCTTTTCTGTCATCTCTTCAGTATATTCTTCTGTTGTTAGCACCTCAAAGCGATTCTGAAGCTTCAGCTGGAATTCTTTGGTCTTGGTCATCAAATCATCTAGGTTGACTTTAGGCTGTCCAGTTTTGGCCATTTTGCTTCTTTCAAATCAAGCCTGATTTTGCTGTTAACCATCCTATGATTGCTTCCAACATTCACTCTCTGGATGGCCTTGACGTTTTGGACGACATTTCTATTACTCATGATATAGTCAATCTCGTTCTTCACCATCCCGTTAAGACTCTTCCATGTCCATTTCTTGTTCTTTCGCTTCTGAAAGAAGGTGTTCTCCATCCTGAGAATCTGGGATGTTGCGAATTGCACGAAACTTGTTCCTCTTTCGTTTCGTTCTCCAAGGCCAAAAGATCCAACAGTTTTTCCTTCACCCTGTTGCTGCTGTCCAACCTTCGCTTTGAAGTTGCCCATGATTATCTTATAATGACTTTTGTTCTTCTCCATGATCCTTGCTACTTCCTCGTACAGCTTGTCAACCTCATCATCATCGTGGCTTGTTGTAGGTGCGTACACTTAGACCACTTGTAGACTATAGTTGCAATTTATTTTCAGTAATAGCGATGCTACTGTTATTACTCGTTCCTTCGTATTCCAGTATGCGGTCTTTAATGTTCTTGTTCACCACAAAACCGACTCCTCCAATGGACACCTCTCCTCCCTTTGTGTACATCACATGTCCACTCTGTAACTCTGTAGCTCCTCAAGCTGTTCGCCTTTCTTTCTTGTCTCTGCTATCCCGATGATATCCCATTTGAAACTTGCCTTCCACAATTCATGTTCTAACTCCTCTTCTTTCTCCTGATCCTTCAATGTACGTACATTGTAAGTACATATGTAAAGTAGTGTTTTGGAAACCCTGGGATTCTTAGCACCCTCTGCCTTTCGACTGCCGGGGACTGAGGACCGTCCTGAATTGCATTTAGTCATGATGTGTGGTTGAACCATAACTCGCCACGCTGGTTCGGTATGTGTTGGCGAGTGGAGCATCGCAGTACAGGAACCAGGATCCAGGTTCGCTGGTCTGCCTCCTGGTGTTCTTCAGCAGCCCTTGACCACAGTTCAGGTCTTCCGCCCACTGAGGATAATAGTGCCGCTGCTGCCCAGCACTATGACTAGACTTATTTAAAAGGCAGTCATATTTGCCTTGTCACAGGTTCGTAAAAAAACTTTGTTAGTTTTGAGCGTCCTTCAAGCGTCGTCTTAATGCACCTCTCGCCTGGTAAACCTGTCGCTGTCGGTCCGCGGCTGCTTATTTGATTCGCAGCTAACCTTCTTTTCAGAAGGCCATTCTACTATCTGCCACCTGTGGATGTGCCCTTTACCAGTCAGATCTGGTTCCCAATTAAGGGAGGGTTTACAATTGTTGAGGAAAAATTGTTTAACCTGTGTTAATTATTACATAATATGCGACAGGCTCACAATTTAGAACACACAGCTACATTAAACCTCTATGTTTTAAAAACGAACTTTGCACCATACTCAAGCCTTTATTTAATGTGAGAAATTTTACATTTTATGGGTACAGTATGAAGCCCCCAGTGCAGCTAACTGGGTTATCAAAGGCGAGCCATGTCTCTCACTGTCTGGTGAGAGGCATGTAAAAGAACCATTGCTGACTTTCGTAAAGAGTAGGCTGCAAATCCATCAGCGTGTTTCTGTCCCTTGCTAAAAACGAGTTGTGACAGGAAGGGCATCCACCGTAAAAACCCATGCCAGATCAAACGTGCGTATCAGATGATTCGCTGTGGCGACTCTCGAGAGCGGGAAAAAGCCGAAAAGAAGAGAACAGGAGTACAGTATGAATGGATTTGCATAAGTGGTGCTGTGAGATAAGATAAGATAAGATACAGCTTTATTAATCTCACAATGGAGAAATTCACTGTTACAGGCTCAGTAGGGGGTGCAAAAACAGATACAAGTACAAACATACACACACACACACACATATATTATATAAGTAAATAAATAAATAGATACATAAATAGTATAAATTACTAAACAATAAAAGAAAAGAATGGAGCAACTTTATAGATTGGCCTATATTAAAGTGTAATGTATCTGAGTGCAGAGTAGATGGGTTGATATGGTTCACAGTCAGTGGGGTAGATGTGGTTGATTAAAGTGCACGGGGTTTTTATTGCACATAACCGGTATTTTCACAGACAGTTACAAAGTGGCGTTGTACAGTCTGACAGCGGTGGGAATGAACGACCTGCGGTAGCGCTCCTTCCTGCACTGAGGATGTCTCAGTCGTCCACTGAAGGAGCTGCTCAGCTCCTCTACAGTCTGGTGCAGTGGGTGAGAGCTGTTGAACAGGATGGATGTGAGCTTTGCTACCATCCTCCTCTCACTCACCTCCTCCACAGAGTCCAGTGGGCAGCCGAGGACAGAGCTGGCCCTCCTGACCAGCTTGTTCAGTCTCTTCCTGTCCCGCTCTGTGCTGCCTGGGGCCCAGCAGATGGCAGCGTAGAGGATTGCGGAGGCTACCACAGAGTCATAAAAAGTCCTGAGCAGAGGTCTGCATACGCCGAAGGACCTGAGTCTCCTCAGAAGGTGGAGGCGACTCTGGCCCTTCTTGTACAGGGCGTTGGTGTTGTGGGACCAGTCCAGTTTATTGTTAAGGTGAACACCCAGGTACTTGAAACTGTCCACTGTCTCAATGTCCTGTCCCTGGATGTTCACTAGTAAGTGTGTGTGTGTGTGTGTGTGTGTGTGTGTGTACGAGTGCTTCTCCTGAAGTCGACCACCATCTCATTCGTCTTCCTAGTGTTCAAGCACAGGTGGTTGCGCTCACACCAGTCCACGAAGTCAACGATGACCGACCGGTACTCCAGCTCGTTCCCCTCTGACACACGGCCCACGATGGCGGCGTCGTCCGAGAACTTCTGGAGGTGGCAGCTGTTTGTGTTATATATGAAGTCCGAGGTATAGATGTTGAAAAGGAAGGGTGAGAGGACGGTGCCCTGCGGTGCCCCCGTGCTGCAGACTACCACCTTTGACTTGCAGCCGCACGTACTGTGGACGGTTAGTAAGGTAGTCAATAATCCAGGCAGCAAGATGCCCGTCCACTCCCACGTCCTCCAGCTTCCCCCGCAGACGCGCTGGCCTGATGGTGTTGAAGGCGCTGGAGAAGTCAAAGAACATGACCCTCACAGCGCTGCCAGCGATCTCCAGGTGGGTTAGTGCCCGCTGCAGAAGGTAGATGACGGCGTCTTCTACTCCGATGTTGGGCCTGTAGGCAAACTGCAGCGGGTCTAGGGTGGGACTCACCATAGAGCGGAGGTGTTCAAGGAGGAGCCTTTCCATGGTCTTAATGAGGTGGGAGGTCAGGGCGACAGGTCTGTAGTGGACTGGTTCCTTCGCTTGAGCTGTTTTGGGAACCGGAACCACACAGGAGGTCTTCCATAGGACGGGAACCTTCTCCAGGCTGAGGCTCAGGTTGTACAGGTAGCATAGTACCACACAGAGCTGGTCTGCGCAGGTCCTCAGCAGCCTGGGACTGATGCCATCAGGTCCTTCAGATTTCCTCTGATTTAGTCGCCTCAGCTGTCTCCTCACCTGGTCTGATGTGAGGGATAGGGGGGGCTGGGGTGGGCTGCAGAGGGAGGGGGATGTGTCTGTCGGGCTGTAGCAGTCAAGTGAAGTTGGCCTGGGGAGGGGGGAGGTGTCAGCTGGTCTGGAGACGTGTGAAGAGGGGAGGGGAACGGGGAGGGGTGCAGAGGGGTGCAGAGTTAAAACAAAATATTGTAAATAATATAACATATACAAATATTGTTCATAAAATCAATTTTATATAAATATATTATTAATTTAGTAATGCATGTTTGTGTGTGTGTGGGTGTGTAGGATGTTTTAGACTTAGCCTTCTCCATTCTGTATGATCCTGATGAGGCTCTGAACTTTGTGGCTCCGAGTAAATACGAGGTTCGTCGATTCTTATTTTTGTTATTGTTATTGTCAGTCATAGAAGAATTAATAATACAGTACTAAAATGTTTTATTTTTATTGCTGTCATGATCAAATGTGAGTAAAAGCATCACACACATTAATATTTGTGTGTGTGTGTGTGTGTGTGTGTGTGTGTGTGTGTGTGTATTCGTATTCATACAGTACTGTATATGGATGGATGGACTCAGTGTGTTACTGGGGAAGGAGATGTGCAGTGATTTAACTCGCAGTGACCTTGACACGCTCATTAGCATGGAGATGAAGCTCCGCCTCTTGGACCTTGAGAATATTAACATACCCGAGGCTCCACCCCCAATTCCCAAAGAGCCGAGCAGTTACAACTTCACATATAACTATGGCTGAGTGTGTGTGTGTGTGTGTGTGTGTGTGTGTGTGTGTGTGTGTGTGTGCGTGTGTATGAGTGCATGTGTATCAGTGTGTGTGTGTGTGTGTGTGTGTGTGTGTGTGTGTTGATGATGTGGAACTGATCATGGCCTTTTATCAGTTATTATTATAAAAGTCTTGTTTTTGCGCTGCTTCTTTTTCTGACCAGATTTTTACATGAACATCGCCTGCCTGAGAATATTATGGGACATTTTTCCCGAGAGTATGATAAGACATTTTAGGGTAGAGTATTATGGGGGGTTTTTTTGGTGTTATTGATCAGGGGGTTTTTTTAAAGCTGATTATTAGTTGAATTATTTTTTAACAATATTTATCCAAGACAGCACTGAAAATATGAAAGTGTCTCAGTTCAGAGTGGGGTACCTGGGTGGGGAGCAGGATTCCCAGTCTTCCTTTGTAATCCCATAATTGTTTTCATATCAATGGTATATGCACAAAAATGATGGTGTTTTTTAAATGTTGAGTAAATTACAGAATAAAAAAGAAAGTGTATAAATGTATACAGAATTCTCATAGTATCAACTCAAGGAAATATTAACTTATTCCGCATGTATCTTTATGAATAATTATTTAAAAACATTTAATCACATTTGATGTAATATGTAAATGTAATCATCTGTTAAAGATTGAAGTGAGTTTACTAAAAGTAAATCAGCTTTAAAACAATCTGCTTGTAAGCTTTGATCAAGTTCTGGCTGATATATTTATTTAAAAAAGTAATAGCGGTAATTGGAAAAGATAGTAATCTATGTGATAAAAGATTCGACATGTGATCTAACTAGATGTTTTGTTATTATTTCAATATTTCAGTAATGACTTTTAGTAATTATTCTACAGTAACATAAATGCTGCAGTATTAGGACAGCCCACCAGGAGCGAGACCCACAGCCTGCTGTGACCCGCTACTGTTGAGGTTCAGTACTCAGATTAGAGATTTCTATATTTTTGTAAATAAAGTGACATCTGTGTGAAAAAACTTCAGCATTGTGTTCGAGATGTGATTAATTCTGATTTTGCTGTAAAGTTTAATGTGTTTGTGGTTGTTTAACTTTACATATTTATTTGACTTATTATGAAACTTTCATGAATGTAATTAATAATTGAAAAGTTTAGAGTCTATTGTTTCATTTTACTACATTAATAATGTTATTTTTGCACGTTGCTAGGATAACTGTTCATATATAATATATAAGAATAGTGTGACTGGGTGGGTGCTGAGATTTCACCAGGTTTGTGTGAATAAATTGTGAATTAAACTCATTCTAAAGTTTCATTATTTCATAGATATTAATTTATCTCCAGATGAAGAGAATAACGCTAACATTGTACTGTTGCAGGGGTTGTTCTGTTGTAAGTGGTGACTTTAGATTGTTAATGCATTTACAAATGTCAATAATTGTGATAAATACATTTTAGTAATAATGCATTATACTTGTAGATTGATTAAAGTCTGGAAAAAGAAACAAATAAGAAATTAGGACTAAAATAAGTATATACTTTTAAAGAATAGTGTGTCTTTAATAATAATAATAATAATATATGATTTTATATTCTAGAAGGAAATAGATTTTCTGGCCACTACACAATGAAGATGATTTGGTGTTGAAAAGGGCAGAAGTGAGTGCAGTATGCAGTAGATCTAAGGAGCAGTGAGAAGGGATTAATTAGAGTGTAATATGTAGAAAGTAGGCATTAGGGTGTCGTGGATGGGGTATATTAAATGGGGGTTTAGGGTGTACAGAGTAGGGTGTATTCAGTAGGGTGTCAGACACTACACCAGGAATGCCAAATATTATCCGCAAAAGGCCAGTATAGGTGCAGATTTTCATTGCAACCAACCAGTAGTCACACCTTCGACCTGTTTCATTCACTGATCTTAAAATAAAAAGATTACATTGCATATTAGTGTTACATTTTTGATGCCAGGTGGCAGACATCTTGGTGAGACCACCTTGCTATAAGATCTTCAAATGGGGCATTTGAAAGTCAACACAGCTCTAATAGCCTAAAAATCTGACTGCTCCCAGTCAGAATACTTTAAATTCATATGACTTTACCAATTTCACTAATATTTGTACCTGACATGGTCAACAGCTCTCACCCACTGCACCAGACTGTAGAGAAGCTGAGTAGCTCCTTCAGTGGACGACTGAGACATTCTCAGTGCAGGAAGGAGCGCTACCGCAGGTCGTTCATTCCCACCGCTGTCAGACTGTACAACGCCACTTTGTAACTGTCTGTGAAAATACCGGTTATGTGCAATAAAAACCCCGTGCACTTTAATCAACCACATCTACCCCACTGACTGTGAAGCATGTCAACCCATCTACTCTGCCCTCAGGTACATGTACACTTGAATATAGGCCAGTCTACAAAGTTGTTCCCTTCTTTTCTTTTATTGTTTATTAATTTATACTATTTATGTATCTATTTATTTATTATATAATATATATGCATATGTGTATGTTTGTATTTGTATCTATTTTTGCACCCCCCCTACTGATGGTACCTCAAGAGCCTGTAACAGTGAATTTCTCCATTGTGAGATTAATAAAGCTGCATCTTATCTTATCTTTATACAATGCAGGTGCTGGTGAGGGGCGTGGCTGTCATGTGGGTGGAGTCTGGAGCACACACCTGATTCCACTCAGCCATCACTGGGCTATAAAGATGAGCGGCACGCTGTCCCAGCACTAGAAGATTGTCTCTTTTCCCCCGTGATCTCTTTGGCTCCTGGTTCTCAGTTCCGTGCGCGACCAGTTCATTCTCTGAACCTCTTTTTACGAAAAGCGGCAAACACGCCATTCAAACAATGCACGAGTTGCTCTCTCATTGACTGTCTCCTAACATCCCGCCCCACTGGCCTCCCAATGTCATCTGCAAACATCATAGTCCATGGAGATTCTTGCCTAACCTCGTCTGTCAGCCTGTCCATCACCATCGCAAACAAGAAAGGGCTCAGAGCTGATCCTTGATGCAGTCCCACCTCCACCTTAAATTTGTCGGTCACGCCGACAGCACACCTCACCACTGTCTTACATCTCTCATACATGTCCTGCACCACTCTAACATACTTCTCTGCCACTCCAGACTTCCTCATGCAATACCACAGTTCTTCTCTTGGCACTTTGTCATATGCTTTTTCCAGATCCACAAAAGCACAGTGCAGTTTCCTCTGACCTTCTCTGTACTTCTCTATTAACATCCTCAAAGCAAACATTGCATCTGTGGTGCTCTTTCTTGGCATGAAACCAAACTGTTGCTTACAAATGCTTCCACTATTCTTTCCCATAACTTCATCATATGGCTCATCAACTTTATCCCTCTGTAGTTGCTGCAACTCTGCACGTCTCCCTTGTTCTTAAAAATGGGCACCAGCACACTTCTCCTCCATTCCTCCGGCATCTGCTCACTCTCTAAGACCTTGTTGAATGTTCTTGTCAGAAAATCTACTGCTACTTCTCCTAGACACTTCCATACCTCCACAGATATATCATCAGGACCAACTGCCTTTCCATTCTTCATCCTCTTCAGTGCCCTCCTTACCTCACCCTTACTAATCTTTGCTACTTCCTCCTCCTCAATGGTCACCTCTTCTACTCTTTTTTTTATCTCTCATTTTCCTCGTTTATCAGCTCTTCATAGTACTCTTTCCATCTTCCCAGCACACTTCTGTCATCAGTCAATACATTTCCCTCTCTGTCCTTTATCAATCTAACTTGCTGCACATCCTTCCGATCTCTATTTCTCTGCTGTGCCAACCTGTATAAATCATTTTCTCCCTCTTTACTGTCCAACCTATCATACAAGTCATCATATGCCCTCTGTTTGGCCTTATCCACTGCTACTTTCGCCTTACACTGTGTCTCCCTGTACTCCTGTTTACTCTCTTCGGTCCTCTCGATGTCCCACTTCTTCTTAGCTAACCTCTTCCTTTGTACACACTCCTGCACTTCCTCATTCCACCATCAAGTCTCCTTATCTACTTTCCTTACAGAGGACACACCAAGTACTCTCCTACCTGTGTCCCTGATCACATTTGCTGTGATTGTCCAGTCAACTGGAAGCACTTCCTGACCACTCAAAGCCTGTTTCAACTCCTCCTTGAAGACATGACCCTTTTTCAACTTCCACCACTTTGTCTTCAGCTCTGCCTTTGCCTTCTTCACCTTCCTCACCATCAGAGTCATCCTGCATACCACCAATCTATGCTGTTTGGCAACACTCTCACCCACTACTACTTTGCAGTCACAGACCACCTTCAAATTACATCACCTACACAAGATATAGTCTACTTGTGTTTTCCTGCCTCCGCATCTCCAAGTCACCCTATGTTCCAGCCATTTCCATCCTTTTTGCAAAATCTGTCCTTCTGTGTTTCTGTCCTGGATACCAAACCTGTCCATCTTTTCACTTCTAGATTATTTGCTTTAGCAACTCCTGAAGGGAGTAGCCAAAAGGAAAAGAAGATGCTTCTTTGCCAAAGAAGGTAATTATTATAAAGAGTATTAATAATAATAATAATAATAATAATATTACGGATGGAGCTGCTATGAAGGATGGAGGAGCTGTGAAGCTGTGATGGTTGAGTTATGATGAGAGGTGGGGTGAATGTCTGGGGTGGGTATGATCATTGTGAGAACTCAATGCTTGTAGTTTTTCCATGATATAAGGTTTGAGTGAGCATGGAGCTGCGGTCACATCACTTCTGCTTAAATTCACCTTTTGTTCTTTTTATTCTCTTTAATAATCACATTTTCCAGCTCTGTGGTCTTTTAGTTCCCTCCTCCATTTTCACTGTAAGACAAATTGAATGTTAGTATTTTATTTCATTGCTTTACTCTCAGCAAACTGTGTGTGGCTCATAATATCCATCATAACCAAAATACTTTATTGTTTCCAAGGAAATTGTGTACACACAGTTGCTCAATACAAAGTAAGAATGAGCTAAAGTCTCAATAAAGACAAATTGAAAAACATCACAATTTGTATATCATCACAATTTATATATATATATATATATATATATATAGAGAGAGAGAGAGAGAGAGAGAGATATCTCTATCCTTTCGGCTTTTTCCCTTTCTCAGGGGTCACCACAGCAAATCATCTGCTTCGCACATTTGATTTGGCATAGGTTTTTACGTCGGATGCCCTTCCTGACACATCCCTTTTAACAAGGGACAGAAACACGCTGACGGCTTTGCAACCTACTCTTTATGAAAGTCAGCAATGGTTCTTATACATGCCTCTCACCATAGACAGTGAGAGACATGGTCGGCCTTTGATAACCCAGTTAGCTGCCAGGGGGGACAGTGGCAACCTTGTGGAGACTTGAACCCCCAACCTTAGGATCAGCGATCCTGCGCCCTAACCACTAGACCACCACTGCCCATATATATATATATATATATATCAACCACCCCCTGCAAAGAGGCCCCGATATCCCTCTTCCCCGCCACTTCACCCAGCTCTTCCAGGGGGACACCGAGGCATTCCCAGACAAGCCAAGAGACGTCCCGCCAACGTGTTCTAGGTCAACCTTGGGGTCTCTTCCCAGTTGGACGTGCCAAAAACACAACACCAGAGGCATTCTGACTAGATGCCCGAGCCACTTCAACTGGCCCCTCTCAATGTGGAGGAGCAGCGGATCTACTCCAAGCTCTCTCCGGATGATGAAGCTTATCACCTTATCTCTAAGGGAAAGCCCCGCCATCCGACAAAGGAAGCTCATTTCAGCTGCTTGTATCCGCGATCTTGTTCTTTTGGTCACTACTCAAAGCTTGTGACCATAGGTGAGGGTTGGAAAATAGATCAACTGGTAAATTGAAAGTTTCGCCTTGTGGCTCAGCTCCTTCTTCACCACAACGTACCGGTACAGGCTCTGTTTAAAAGCAGAGGCTGCAGCAATCCTTCTGTTGATCTCCCACTCCATCCTTCCCTCATTCATGAACAGAACCCCAAGATACTTAAAACTCCTCCACTTGGGGCAGGACCTCATTCCCAACCCGTAAGGTGCATTCCACCCTTGTTCGAATGAGAACCATGGCCCCAGATTTGGAGGTGCTGATTCTCATCCCAGCCACTTCGCACTCAACTGCGAATCGCTCCAATGAGAAGCTGGATGTCCCGGCTTGATGAAGCCAAAAGGACATCATCTGCAAAAAGCAGAGACGAGATACAATGGTAACCATACCAAAGCCCCTCAATGCCTCGGCTGCACCGAGAAATTCTGTCCATAAAAATTATGAACAGAATTGGTGACAAAGGATAGCCTTAGAGGACTCCAACACGTACGGGAAATGAATTCGACCTGTTATTGCCAATATGGACCAAACTCTGGCTCTGGTGATACAGTGATCGTATGGCCCGTAGCAACAGGTCCGGAACGCCATACTCCCGAAGCACGCCTCACAAGATAGTCCGAGGGACACGGTCGAAAGTCTTCTCCAAATCCACAAAACTCATGTGGACAGATTGGGCAAACTGCCATGCCCCTCCAAGATCCTGTTGCGAGTATAGAGTTGGTCATGAGTACTACAGCCAGGACGAAAACCACATTGTTCATCCTGGATCCGAGATTCTCCTCTCCAGTACCCCTACATAGCCTTTCCCAGGTAGGCTGAGGAGTGTGATTCCCCGATAATTGAAACACACCCTACAGTCCCCCTTTTTTAAAAGGGGGACCACCACCCCGGTTTGCCAATCCAGAGGTACTGCCCCCGATGACCATGCGATGTTGCAGAGACGTGTCAACCAAGACAGTACTACATCATCCAGAGCCCTGAGATATTCAGGGCGGATCTCATCCAACCCCGGAGCGCGACCACCGAGGAGCTTTTTGACTACCTCAGTGACCTCCACTCCAGTTATGGGCAGACCCCTGCCCAAACCCCCAGCGTCTTCATCCTCCATGGAGGGCGTGTTGGTGGGATTGAGGAGGTCCTCAAAGTATTCCCTTCACTTATCGATGACATCCCCAGTCGAGGTGAGTCGCTCCCCGCCTCCACTGTAAAGTGTTTGTGGAGAACTACTCCCCCCTTCTGAGGTGTCGGATGGTGGTCCAGAACCTTTTTGAACCTCCTCCACGCCCGAGATTTTGCATCTGCGACAGCCTCGGCTGCAGCACATTTGGCCTGCCGGTACCTGTCTGCTGCCTCAGGAGTCCCACAGGCTAATAAAACCCAATAGGCCTCCTTTTTCAGCTGGACAGCCTCCGTCACAACAGGTGTCCACCACCAGGTTCGGGGATTACAGCCACGACAAGCACCGACGACCTTCTGGCCACAGCTATGAGCTGCTGCCTCAGCAATGGAGGCACGAAATATGGCCCGTTCGGATTCCATGTCACCTGCCTCCTTCGGGACGTGGTTGTCGCTCTGCTGGAGGTGGGAGTTAAAGGCCTCTTGGACAGGAGACTCCGCCAAACATTCCCAGCAGACCTAATTACACGCTTGGGCCTGCCAGGTCTAGAAGGCCAGCTCAGCACCAGGTGGTGATCGGTAGACAGCTCAGCTCGCCTCTTTACCCGAGTGTCCAGAACATGTGGCCGCAAGTCAAGTGACACGACTACAAAGTCAATCATCGAACTGCGACCTAGGGTGTTCTGGTGCCAAGTGCACTTATGGGCACACTTATGTTGAACATGATGTTCGTGATAGACAAACTGTGATGAGCACGGAAGTCCCACAATGAAACACCATTCGGGTTCAAACTGGAGAGGCTGTACCTACCAGTCACACCCTTCTAGGTCACGCTATCGGTGCTCACATGGGCGTTGAAGTCTCAACAACAATAAGGTCCAGCCTCTCATGAGGTGGGTGGTTCCAGAGCCCAAGCTATGTGTTGAGGTGAGCCCGACTATACCTAGTCGGTATCTCTTCACCTCACGCACCAGCTCAAGTTCCTTCCCTGCCATAGAGGTGACATTCCATGTCATAAGAGTCAGAGTCAGTAACCGAGGATCGGTCCGACAGAATCCATACCTTCGGCTGCCACCAAACTCACATCGCACCTGGTCCCCATGGCCCCTCCCACAGGTGGTGGTGGGTCCATGGGAGGTGTGTGTGTGTGTGTGTGTGTGTGTGTGTGTATATATATATATATATATATATATATATATATATATATATATATACTAGTCCTTCTCAAAAAAATTAGCATATTGTGATAAAGTTAATTATTTTCTGTAATGTACTGATAAAAATTAAACTTTCATATATTTTAGATTCATTGCACACCAACTGAAATATTTCAGGTCTTTTATTGTTTTAATACTGATGGTTTTGGCATACAGCTCATGAAAACCCAAAATTCCTATCTCAAAAAATTAGCATATCATGAAAAGGTACTCTAAGCAAGCTATTAACCTAATCATCTGAATCAACGAATTAACTCTAAAAACTTGCAAAAGATTCCTGAGGCTTTTAAAAACTCCCAGCCTGGTTCATTACTCAAAACCGCAATCATGGGTAAGACTGCCGACCTGACTGCTGTCCAGAAGACCATCATTGACACCCTCAAGCAAGAGGGTAAGACAAAGAAATGCTATATCAAGGGACCTCAGTGGGACGTCTGTGGGAAGGAAAAAGTGTGGCAGAAAACGCTGCACGACCAGAAGAGGTGACCGGACCCTGAGGAGGATTGTGGAGAAGGGCCGATTCCAGACCTTGGGGGACCTGTGGAAGCAGTGGAATGGGCTACAGGTGCCGCATTCCCCAGGTCAAGACACTTTTGAACCAGAAACAGCGCCTGACCTGGGCTACAGACCTGTTTGGTAACACTATCACCCACTACTACTTTGCAGTCACTGACTCCCTTCAAATTACATCAACTCTCAAAATGTAGTCTACCTGTGTGCTCCTTCGTCCGCTTTTATAATTCGCCCTACATCTATCCTTCTATAGAAAGAAAGAATTCTATCCTCCTAAAATCTATCAACATCTGAATCAACGAATTAACTCTAAAAACTTGCAAAAGATTCCTGAGGCTTTTAAAAACTCCCAGCCTGGTTCATTACTCAAAACCTACTACTCTGTGTTCCTGTCCTGGATTCCAAACCTGCCCATCACTTCCTCGTCCCCTCTGTTGCCTGCAATGACATGTCCATTGAAGTCTGCACCAAAGACCACTCTTCCACCTCTGGGGGTACTCTGCATCACTTCATCTAACTCACTCCAGAATCTGTCCTTGTCTTCTAGCTCATATCCTGCCTGTGGGGCATAAGCACTAACAACATTGAACATCTCACCTTCAATTTCTAACTTGAGACTCCTCACTCTGTCTGACACTCTTTTTCACTTCTCGAACATTCCTGACAAAGCCCTCCTTCAAGATAACTCCTGCTCCCTGTCTCTTCTCATCAGTACCATGATAGAACAGCTTAAACCTTGCTCCTAGGCTTCGAGCCTTGCTACCTTTCTACCTGGTCTCCTAAACACACAGTATGTCCACCTCCCTCCTCTGCATCATGTCAGCCAGCTCTGTACCGTTTTCTGTCATAGTTCCAACATCTTCTCATCAGCACCATGATAGAACAGCTTAAACCCTGCTCCTAGGCTTCGAGCCTTGCTACCTTTCTACCTGGTCTCCTAAACACACAGTATGTCCACCTCCCTCCTCTGCATCATGTCAGCCAGCTCTGTACCTTTTTCTGTCATAGTTCCAACATTCAAAGTCCCTCCTCTCAGTCCTTCATTCATGCTTTTCTTCTTCTCTCTCCGCCTATGGACACGTCTCCTGCCTCTCCTTCTTCAACCAACAGTAGCCCAGTTTCCACCAGCACCCTGTTGGTTAACAGTACTGATGGCGGTCGTTGTTAACCTGGGCCTCGACACATCCGGTATGGAGGTAATATTTGTGATTTGCATATTTGATTTGGCTCAGGTTTCACGTTGGATGCCTTTCCTGACACAACCCTCTGCCATTTTCCGGGCTTGGGACCGGCATGAGTGAGAGCATTGGATTGTGCCAACCCAACATGGCTGCATTATATGTATTCATCTATGTATGTCTACATGTGTATTTATATGTGTATATGTGTATATCCTCTCACTGCGTCTCTCTACATCCCAGGGCCCTGTCAACGTGCTCAGTGTATATGCTCCAACCCAGTGCTCAGAAGCTGCCACTAAGGAGGCATTCTATCAAGAACTCAAGGCAAAAATAACCAGCACACCTCCCAAAGATCATCTAATCCTCCTCGGCGACTTCACCGCCCGTGTAGGAAAAGACCATGACTCCTGGTCAAATTGCATTGGGCATTTTGAAGTCGATGAGCAAAATGAAAATGGACAACACCTTCTTGAACTGTGCGGCTACAATGATCTTTGTGTTACTAACACTTTCTTCAACAGCAAACTGCACAGAAGAGTATCCTGGAGACACCCCCGCTCTAACCACTGGCACCAGCTTGATCTCGTCATTACGAGAAGGTCCTTCCTTAATAGTGTGCCTGTCACTCGCACCTACCACAGTGCTGACTGCGACATAGACCACTCACTTGTGGGTAGCAAGGTTCAACTCCATCCTCAAAGGTTCCATAAAACCATACAGAAAGGCAACCCTCGTATCAGCACATCGAAAACATCCCTCCCAAATCTTCAAAGCAGTTTCTCCGAAGCTCTCAACAATGCCCTAAATGATTGCCAAATTGAGAACACGACAGAGTACTGGGAATTCATCCGAGATACTACCTATCAAATTGCAATTGAGCTCTTCGGCAAGAAACCAAAGAAAAATGAAGACTGGTATGAACCAGCCACAGATGTGAAGAAAATTGCGCACCTTAAATACAAACAGCACCCATCCAAAGCATCGCTACTTGCCTACAGACAAGCACAGAACACAGCCAAGTCCACAGCTTTCTGTCCCCAGCCTATTAAGATGGCTCCCCTAAAGTCAACATCAAGAGAAATCATCAAAGACAGGGCAAAGCAAATGGATAGATGGGCTGAGCACTATCAAGATCTCTACTCAAGACAAAACATCGTGCCTGATAAAGCCTTGGCTGGAACTCCCGAAGGACACACAAGAATAGAGCTTGATTTCTTACCAACACCTGGAGAGCTTAAAAGGGCAATCAACTCACTTTCCAGAGGGAAAGCACCAGGAAGTGTTGGTATCCCCCCCAGAAGTCATCAAGGCAGGAATAAAAAGCGAGCTCTTCCACCACCCCCATGAACTCCAGATGAAGTGTTGGGAAGAAGGCACTGTCCCGCAGGACATGCATGATGCCAAGATTGTAACCTTCTACAAAAACAAAGATGAGCGCAGTGACTGCAATTACTACCGGGGGATATTCCTGCTCAGCATTGTTGGAAAAGTGTTCGCTCGTGTTGCCCTCAACCAGCTGCAAGCTCTCGCTGAGCCTGTGTATCCTGAATCTCAGTATAGATTTCGATCAAAGCGTTCAACAATAGACATGGTGTTCTCGCTCAGACAGCTACAGGAGAAATGCAAGGAACAGAGACATCCACTATACCTTGCCTTCATTGATCTCACCAAGGCCTTCGACCTCCTCAGTCATCCTGGTCTTTTCAACCTCCTGCACAAAATTGATTGCCCTCCCAAACTCCTTAAACTGATCATTGCCTTCCACGACAACATGACAGGCACTGTGCACTTCGATGGATCATCATCCAAACCATTTCCAGTCAAGAGCGGGGTAAAGCAAGGGTGTGTACTGGCCCCACACTCTTCAGAGTGTTCTTCTCCGTCATCCTAAACTACACCTTTCGCAACTCCGAAGATGGCATCTTTCTCCACACAAGGAGCGACGGCAGCCTTTTTAACATCAACCGCCTTAAAGCCAAATCAAAAATTCGCAAAGTACAAATAAGGGACCTGCTGTTTGCCGACTATGCTGCTATTGCCACCCACTCTGAAGATTCCCTTCAACGCCTCATCACAAAGTTTGCAAAAGCGTGCTCTGAATTTGGCCTAGCAATCAGCCTAATGAAAACTATCATCATGGGTCAAGACATCAGTGCTATCCCCTCCATCTCTACTGGTGATCACACCCTTGAAGTGGTGGAAACCTTCAAGTACTTTGGCTCAACAATATCTAGCAATATGTCACTGCAACATGAGATGGAGTCCAGACTCGGCAAAGCCACGAGCACCTTGGGTTGCCTCTCCAAAAGGGTATGGAACAACCAAAAACTGACCAGAAACACAAAGATCTGTGTGTATGAAGCTTGCGTTCTCAGCACCTTGCTGTATTGAAGTGAAACGTGGGCATTGTACTCAAAAGAAGAGCAGAGACTGAATGCTTTCCACATGCGCTGCCTCAGAAGACTCCTTGGAATCTCTTTGAAAGATGACATCATAAACACAGAAGTGTTCAGTCAAGCAGGTCTCCCAAGTATGTTTGCATTGCTCACTCAGAGACGTCTACGCTGGCTGGGCCATGTTTTCAGGATGAAAGATGGACGTGTACGGTGAACTCTCAGAGGGCTCCAGACCTATAGATCAACCACTCCTCCGATTCAAGGATGTATGCAAACGTGACCTCAAAGCTTGTAACATCACACATTTTCACCTCGAACAAGTCACTGCAGATAGAAATCTCTGGAGATCAACTGTGAAATCTGGAATAAACCAGGCAGAGGAGAAGAGAGAGTTCTCTCATCAAGAAAAGAAGACTTGTCATAGTGAGAATCCTGTGTCGACAACAACATGGACTATATAGCCACAGCAGGCGGTGTCACCCCATCATCATCATCATCATCATCATCATCATCATCATCATTCTCATGTGTATATGGTACATATATGTTATACTTAGTCTGTGTTCTAATAAATCAGTATAAGAATAATTTCACTGATAGAAACTTTTCAGCTTCTCTAAAATAAGATAAGATCTCTATACATGTAAATGTTTGGCTCAAGACATGCAGACAGAAGATGTAACAGAATAAATATGTAAATATGCATAGAGCTTGGCTGAAACCCCACAATATTGGTTACAGTTAAAGCTTATATGCTTTGATTCTTTGATGTATTACCACCTGTATGGTCACAGATAAACGTGTAAATTGTGAGAAATTTTCAGTGTTCTTCCATTAAGTTCACCAGATTTTACATATTTTTTGGCAGTAGTTGCAGGAAGACGTCAAAATTTCTACAGAAATGAAAAAAAAAAAACATTATTATTATTATTATTATTACTATTATTATTTACAGTAAAGATTTATATGCAACAGAGAGGGATCAGGTGATCCTGCCACAGTCAGGCTGGTTAAGCTCATCATCAGCTCAGGGCCCTCACCCTCTCCACACGCAGCCCAGACATGAATGGGACTCCTCCCGGGAAGCACTGCCTCGTCAAACCCACCAAGAACTTTCCGGAGAATATGGAGACTCCCCAACACTGCAGCCTTTTGCATTGCCCAGACTGTCAGAATCGCTGTGCTCCCGGTAGCAAACCCAGGCACACTCTTGAACTGTGTTAATAGATCAGGCGGTACCAAACTGAGGGCGCCAAAAACAATGGGGAGTCGGACGACTTTATACTTTGGACAGAAGCAAGACATTTCAAAGGCGAGATCCACATATTTGGCATGCTTCTCCTGAATCTTGTCAATCACATTGCTGTCAAAAGGGACAGAAAATTCAATAATATTAAGAATTCCATTGGATTTATCAAAAAGGACAAGATCAGGTTCGTTGGCTTCAATTCTCCTCAGGCTGTATATGGGCCGATTCCAAAGAAGCTTCAAATTATCATTTTCCATGACACCCTGGACATGATCAGGGTCGTACCATGGATGGACCTGAGTCAAAACCACACGCATGGCAGAGACGATAATAAAAGGAACGTGCCATGCCATCATGCCTTTTCAGACAAGACGTTTGTGCCATGACAGGACAACCACTGACAAGGTGTTGGACAGTTTCACCAAATTCACTCCGCAAACGACATTTGGGATTTACATTTTCCCTTATAATATTATGTTGATGATTGCGTGTTGGAAGTGACTGGTCCTGAGCAGCAAAAAGAAAGCCCTCAGTTTCACTTTTCAGACCAGCCGACTTCATCCAGGCAAAGGAGTCCGAAGGATTACTGTTCTGCCCAACACACTGCATATAAACACGATGTAGTGGTTTTCCAGACAGTTTTTCCTTGAAATGACTTCACCTGGTTGACACACATAGATGTACCATCCAGCAGTATTTTGCCATTGACAAAATCAACATTGACATTGAGATTCTGTCCAGCAGCCTTGGCGCGTTTAAGATAACTATGGAAGTCCTTGCTTTCATCGTGAGTCTTGATATGCTTCATAAGAGAATCACCAGATAAATAAATATGTACAAAAGTACACAATAAAAGACGATCATGAAGTGCCTCCACATTAATCAACCTTGTCCCCCGGAATTGATTGATAGA